>CM026219.1:9398029-9548029 GCA_014839995.1 Xenentodon cancila | reverse complement strand
ACTCTCAACAGCAACACTTTACCTCTAGAGATGACTTTTCCACCACTGCACTAAACTTGCATGATGATAGCATTTCTTCCACCAAAGTGGCTTTTGTTTGTCAGTGTGTGAGTTTTGTGAACACACAAGCCACACACCAATGTAAGATATATTACAAAACTATGGATGTTAATTAATGAACCTCTTAAGCTCCTAAGACCTTTTTAAATTTCAAACTCAAAGATGTCTAATTTTTGTGCACAATGATGGAGGTAAGGTGAACAAGCATGGCGTTCGAACGCGTGTTCATCATCCAGGAACAATAACGAGGTCTAATCTAAACAATATGTAATCTAATGCTGTGTGGCTGTTTTGCTGCTTCAGGTAAAAGGGGACTTTGCTCGAGGGCATTAGTCATGGGAGGAAATGGAAATGGATTACAATAATATTCCGATTAATGGTGTATTTTTTGTGGCTTTGGCATTTTTAAAAAAAACTTTTACTTCAGTTGAACACATCAGTAAAATATCTTAATTTACCTTAATGGAAATGTGTTTTTTGGAAGAAAAAAACCCCAAAATGCAATAGTTTTGTTAATGGCCATCTGTAGGCGCTTCCGTACCGGCATTTCTTTGAGGTACATTTTCCCCTTTTGCAGATCACGGTGCCTGTATGAAAGAGCTGCTTTCCGGAAAAGCGTAAAATCCGATCACCTCTTTTTTCCGCGTCCCGAGGTAGAAAAATGAGTGGAAAAGGACTGAGTGGTCTTGCATGTAAAGGGCCACCCCACAATTCTGTAACCGAGTGAGAAGTGTGAGAATTTTACAGCTTTTTTGATCATGTTTGTGCCGATCATAGTCATAAGCACAGAGTGGATGAGAGGCGCGCGTAGTTAAAATCCTCTCACAAATAACACAGCAGTTGGTGAGGAAGACCTGGACACTTCCACCTGGAGGAGCTGCAGCGTTTTTATCTTCTGTTCTGAAACTGTACCTACAGCTGAATCTGTCTAGTTACACTGTTCAAACCTTCCGGGTCAACTTCTCCACACATCGACGCGCCACACGCACGCACACACACTCTGTCACACTCTAATCCTCACGCCTCTTTTGCACATACAATGTTTGGTTTCCCCTTTTGTTCTCACCTCTTTAAATAAGTTTATGACCTCTTAAGCATAGTATACACCAAACGAACGTGCTGAACCAGTGGTGAGGCAACCTGCTTCCTCATGTTGGGGAAAGAAATATCACTTGAGCACACCCCAAAAACAACATACAACTTCTAGCAAGGACATCATTTTAAATGCCGTCTACGTAAAAGTCGTGAACTCTGCTGCAAAGGTCCACCCACTTTCAGTGTAAAGTCAAGAGCAGCCCCTCTGACCTACTTAAGCATCCACAAGCCGAGCTGAGACGATCCCCTTTTAATGCTTAGTTGTATGGAGTTGACTGTTTTGTGACACAATTGTTACATGCCACGAAGTGGGCAGAAAGACTCAGTGAAAGCAGAAACAAGTGATGAGCAGGGATTCAGAATTCGTTGTTCCCTTAGTTATATAAGCAGCAGCAGAACCGACTGAAATTCTCTGGAAGCTCATTTCCTTCAGTGTTTGCAAAAAGCTGTTGTGGTGAGTTTGTGGTGGAGAGTGCAATTTCAGTGACCCACATACAGAGGCTTCGGTTTTTGCACAGGCGGTCCAGGTACGAGTCCTGGCCTGCAACACTTTCCTGCCCGTCTTTCCCCACTCTCTCTGCCACTATGACTGTCAAAAAAAAGTCACACAAAATAAAAAAAATAAAAAAATCATTCAGAAGATTTGTTGACTGACTGGCTTAGTACTTAATAGGAGCACCGACTGCATGTTAGACTCACTGAAGTGAAACACGGCTCAGCATTTCATGTCTGCAGCTTGTGGTTCTCAGCTTCCAGAGATCCTGCCACTCAGAGAAACAGAAATCTTCACATTGTTAAAGTTTTCCTCACTAAAAGTTAGAGATGAGTGCTCGTTTCAGATCATGTAGGTAGGTAGGTAGGTAGGTAGGTAGGTAGACAGGCAGGCAGGTAGGTAGGTAGGTAGGTAGGTAGGTAGGCAGGCAGGCAGGCAGGCAGGCAGGTAGGTAGGCAGGTAGGTAGGCAGGTAGGCAGGTAGGTAGGTAGGTAGGTAGGTCGGTAGGTAAGTAGGTCGGTAGGTAGGTAGGTAGGTAGGTAGGTAGGTAGGTAGACTGGCAGGCAGGTAGGTAGGTAGGTAGGTAGGTAGGTAGGTAGGTAGGTAGGTAGGTAGGTAGGTAGGTAGGTAGGTAGGCAGGCAGGCAGGCAGGCAGGTAGGTAGGTAGGTAGGTAGGTAGGTAGGTAGGTAGGTAGGTAGGTAGGTAGGTAGGTAGGTAGGTAGGTAGGTAGACAGGCAGGTAGGTAGGTAGGTAGGTAGGTAGGTAGGTAGGTAGGTAGGTAGGTAGGTAGACAGGCAGGTAGGTAGGTAGGTAGGTAGGTAGGTAGGTAGGTAGGTAGACAGGCAGGTAGGTAGGTAGGTAGGTAGGTAGGTAGGTAGACAGGCAGGTAGGTAGGTAGGTAGGTAGGTAGGTAGACAGGCAGGTAGGTAGGTAGACAGGCAGGTAGGTAGGTAGACAGGCAGGTAGGTAGGTAGGTAGGTAGGTAGGTAGGTAGACAGGCAGGTAGGTAGACAGGCAGGTAGGCAGGCAGGTAGGTAGGTAGGTAGGTAGGTAGGTAGGTAGGTAGGTAGGTAGGTAGGTAGGTAGGTAGGTAGGTAGGTAGGTAGGTAGGCAGGCAGGCAGGCAGGCAGGCAGGCAGGTAGGTAGGTAGGTAGGTAGGTAGGTAGGTAGGTAGGTAGACAGGCAGGCAGGTAGGTAGGTAGGTAGGTAGGTAGGTAGACAGGCAGGCAGGTAGGTAGGTAGGTAGGTAGGTAGGTAGGTAGGTAGGTAGGTAGGTAGGTAGGTAGACAGGCAGGCAGGTAGGTAGACAGGCAGGTAGGTAGGTAGGTAGACAGGCAGGTAGGTAGGTAGGTAGGTAGGTCAGGATTCCTGGCAGAACAGATGGAGTCATACTTTCTAATAAAAATGCCTTCACGACAGACGACACTAGAACGGGCAACTGAACAGACATGCTGTTCTGTGCATGTTCTACGCCCCGTTGTATTAATGGCACAGTTACATCAATTTCTCGTTTCCCTTCTGTTATAAATAAATTATAACTGTATCAAAGTGAATGAAATAGGAACAAGCAGTCCTAGTCCAGATAGAGTGAAACAGGCCCAAACTGTGATACTATACCAGCACAATGCTGGGATGACTGTGATCCCGCAGGCTCCAAAGAGAGAAGAGTTGTTTGTGGAACAGGTGCATAGACAGGAAGAGACGATAAGAGATGTGCTTCCACTTGCAGGTGTTCCAGGTAGTTTTTCAGTGACCGGATCATTGACACAAACCGCCCTGCATAGTGGCCTTCGGGAACCATTTACAAGGCAAAAAACGTCCCTGTAATATGAAAGCTAGTCTGATCAGCTCAGAGGAACTACCAGGCCGGGAGTCTCTGCTGGCTGGGAATTTTAAATTACATTCAGCTTCCTCACGTCAACGTAAATCACATAAACACAACTCATTTGAGCCATTTGGACCAGAAACACTTTGCTCCGAGTACATTTGACGGAGATGGAGATTATGGAAAAAAATGATAGCTCCACAGAGGAGAAGATTCAGGACTTGCTGGAATACTATATCCATGAAGAGGTCCAGCAGGGATGTTTCTTTTAATCTCAATCACTACCACTGTAGTGTATGTTAAAAAAGCAAACAAAAATGCCAGAAACATCTCTGTCGCTTCCAATTTTACACATTTCTTTTTCTCATTTTTCTTTTGCTGCTTTCTTCTTTTTCATCTCCTTTTATGCCATTGGCTGATTGCAAACAGCTAAAAAAATGTGCATTTCTGCCATCAAAGGCAATCATAAGGCAAGGCAAGGTTATTTGTAAAGCACAATTAAACAACAAGGTGATTCAAAGTGCTTTACAGAAACATTAAAACATCACATAGCACAAAAAAGCACAATTTACATTTTAAACAAAATTCTGGCACACCCAGTCATTTATCTCCTAAATGCATTTACCAAGAGCCTGTACAGGGCCTCGGTCTCCTGGTGACATTGTAATATATTTATGTGTGTCATCTGCATAGCTGTGGTAGTTTCATTTGTTGTTCTTTATAATCTGTGCCAGTGGCAGCATGTAGATGATAAACAGATGAGGTCCCAGGATGGAAACCTGGGGAACTCCAAATGTGATTCTTGTCTGCTCAGGTATAAAGTTACCTATCGACACAAAGTATTTCCTGTTTTCTAAGTATGATTTGAACCAGTTTAGTAAAGTTCTGTCCTGCCCTGTTCTCCGGTTGTTTGAGTAATATATTGTGGTCAACTGTATCAAATGCAGCACTGAGATCCAGCAGAACTAAGACATTTAGACATTTTTCCACTGTCTGTATTGAAGCATATGTCATTAAACACTTTGGTCAGAGCCGTCTCGGTGCTGCGGTGCTGTCTAAAACCTGACTCATAGCAGCAGATTTGGTTTATAAAGTTATTTAGCTGTTAAACACTTATTCAATTATCTTGTTTAAAAATGGGAGATTTGAGACCGGTCTGTGGTTGTTCATCTGTGTCTTGTCAAGCTTGTCTTTTTTTTTTTTTTTTTTTTTTTTTGCAGAGTTTTAATTACAGCTGTAATTACATTACATTACATTAAAGACAAGTTCACAATTTGTAACAGATCTGACTCCAAAATCTTTGAAACCTTTTAAAAAAAAAACAACCTGTTGGCAGGACGTCTAAACAGCAAGAGGAGTTCAGCTGATGTAAGATGTCCTGCAGGTCTGAGCTGTTAAGGGGAGGAAATGTGTCATGGTCTTTAGACCCATTTTCAGTGTATACAATATAAATCCTGAACCTGCTGTTGTACCAAATGCTTGTCTAATGTTTTAGATTTTGTCTGTGAAGAATTTGGCAAAGTCATTGCAGGTCATGGTGGAATGAAGTTCAGCTGCCACTGACACAGGAGGGTTTGGTGTTAAAGAGAAGATCTGATTAAAGATCTCACTACTGTTTTCAGTTATAGACTGTTTTGAGATTACTGCTCTTAACACATTTCTAAAAAAACAAAAAACAAAAAAAACAATCAGGAATGATTAGACAGGCCCACATCAGTCAACTCAAAGTTGCCCAGTGTGTTACTCGGGTCTTTAGTCTCTCGAGGGTCGTCCACATGGATGTTAAAATTCCCAACATTAATGACACAATCAAAATTAGCCATCTTATAAGTTAGGTAATTAAGATTGTTGTGTTGGTGAGGAGCAGTGAGAGCTGGTATTAGGGAAGAAACTCCGGGACGCCAGAGATCCCCGTTTAGCCTTCTGGAGATGTTATGGGACTAAGTGAAAGGAGGTTCCTACCCGAGGACCCCAAAGACACATCAGTCAAGGTATCACAAGTTCTTTTCCTAAGCGCTAATCCTTCTTTTGAGCACAGGTTTCTTGTTTTTAACTTTTAACTTTTAAATGAACTAATTGATTTTGAACTCCATTAATGAAAGGTATCAAATGTCAAAAGAATGAGGGTTTAAGACTGTTACGGTTTGACTGAAAGAGACATTGTTGGTTTCTTGGAAGAATTTAAGATATTTTACAGAAAAATGTAGATGTGAAAAAAACTGCACATGCAAACAGTTTACTTGCACAGAAGCTTGTATAGAAAATGTACACGACGCAATAGGAATGCACAGTTTCGAAGAATGTAAATGAGGTTTTCTGCACCTGAGATGTTACGTTAGAATTGTGTGCAAAACTGCATCAAATTTTCTGATGAATTCAGGGGTCTTCCTTCAGTTCAACCACACTGACCAAGGATTCTCTTCACCTAATGCATGTGTGCGGGCTCGGTGAATGGATGTGAACGGAAACCCAACCAGGGATTATCCTGTGTGTGCATGTTTAGAGGCAACAGTGAGTTTTAAAAGAAAACTTATGCATATGATGCTGCTGTTTGTCGCTTCTGCTGAAAGCCCACAGACCACAGATGCATAACCACACACACACTCACTGAAAATAGGTTTTACTGACGGCTGTATAAATACACGTACAGGTCATCAGATGTCTTTAGTGAGTAGAGAGACAGCGCATTGTTGCACCTTTCTCAAATAGGACCCTTTTCGCTTCGCATCTACAGCAGAATTTATTGATCCAATATGTATTCCTGCAGAGGTTCAGCGTGTCTACTTGTCCTTCTTGGAGCTGTTCTGGCATCTGGGGGCCCTGTTCAATTCATCTCAGAGAACATGAAACATGCCCACAAATCCATCGCAGACGAGCTGGTAAGTTCATGTCAGAGCCTCGGTTGCTGCGTTCACCTGGTTCGCTTTCATTTTAGCAGCGTGTATGTTTGTGTGTAGCGTGTATGTCCTCAGGATATATTCACAGTGAATTAAATTCACAAAAATCATTCAGCTGAGTGGTAAAACACTTTAAGACGTCAAAATTAAAAGCTATGAAAATTATATTGTAACCTGTGATGATACCGTGATGATGTCTGTGTTTTAAAAAATTCAGTTAAACAAATCACGTCTGTGAAGTAAATAGGAAACTAGCAGTCTCACACTTTTAGAAATCACCCGAAAATTATTACTCAGCCTGTGGTTTGATCTGATTTCCAGCCTGGAGAAGGTCATGCGGGCATCTGTTACTTGTTTTGAGAGTCTGTATGATACATAATATAGGATATATTATGTATTATTACCTTATCATTAGTTTAAGCCTCTGAACCTCTTAAGGACAGAGTTCAACGGCTGACTAAATCTATCAGCTGATCTTAAAGATACATAATTTGATGCAATGACTCATTTTTGAATTCAGATCTTATTCTGGTATTTACCTCCTAATTACTGATACTGATTCTGAAACAGGGGCTGTTGCCGTTTTCAAATAGAATATTTGCAATATAAATGTAAAAAAAAAAAAAAATTACAAACTTAGAAAACTATACATTTACATTATCTTACCTATCAAATGGGTTAAAAACGCTTTACCTGAACAATGAAGTGCAACAATAAAAACTTGGTTTGAATCTGAAACTGATTTTTTCTTCTTTTGTTTTGATCAGAGCTGTTATTCCAATATTTAATCAGTGAATTATGTTATAATCAACCCCTGATACCAATATTGGATGGGATTCATCTCTAATTGTCACAACTTCAGATTCAACACAGTTCTTTGTGTCTTTCTAACAGCTGCAAGGACAGCATGAGTTGAACAGTGAATGATTGTGTTGTGCTCATTGAAAGTTTCAACAAAATAGTCATCATTAAATGTGTTTTGTGTGTTTTAGGAGCTGAGGATGCCTGAGATCGGCACTGAACCCATCTTCACTTTCATCATTAGGAGTGTCAACACCACTTGCCAGGTACAAACCAACACCAATAGACTCGCAATACACATACGTATACACACATCACTTTACTGTACTGCAGGACATGATGGGAAACATTTAGAGACGCTTTTCTTCTGGTTCACATCAAGTTAAAAAAACAAACAAAGAAATGTTCCCAAAACATTCCGTATTGACAAGACTAAAGCACTTTTCCAAGAACATCTTTGCGTGAGGATTTTAAACAATCAACCCTTGAAGCTTGATTTCATAGTTTTGTTTTCTTTTACATCTTTGTTTTATTATTTGAAACCAAACATTTGCTGGGGAATAGTTTAAGTCAAATCAGTGATGGATACATTTCTAACTGTAAAAACGTGGCCCAAAACATTAATACTTTTAAAGGAAATGTAGTCCTGTACACAGCAACAGTCTATTAATAGTGCAACCAGTGATTTTTGTAATGCTTGACAACACTATTAATTAATTAATTAATTAATCAAACAAAAGGAACAAACATTGAATAGGCCCTAAAGATGAGCCTTGAGAAACCTCAAACACGACTTCCGACAGTATTTAGAAATATTTTATGTAGAGAGGTCATCAGATGTGCCACATTGACTTAATTCATTGCCAAGAATCTAAGCATGTTGAAGATGCCTGAGTATTTTCAAGCTATTTTTATACATTTAGTTTAGTGCTGCTGTTATCCTCCCACTCTAACCAGATCAAACAGCAGAACAGAGTAACTATGGCCCCTGCATACTGATTCTTAGGCTCTCCCTCCTCTCCTCCACAGAGAAGAGACGACATACAGCTGATGACTGCAACTCTGGAAGTCTACATGCGCATCTTCTCCAGCATTCTGCAGCACAGCCACAACAAGCACCACAGCAACATCCAGAGTTCAGGTCTGCTGGACCACCTGTCTGGAGTCAAAAGGTCAGAGGTCTCCTCAGCGCTGAGGAAACTGCAGCAAAGGATGGACGAGCTGAAGAGCCACCTTAACACCCTGAATTCCAACAAAGAGGATGCCCTCAGAAAGCTGGAGATGATCAAGGTGATGATGATTTTTGTTGTGTAGAGCATTCAGCTGTACCTGATGTCACCATGACGATGAGTTTACTCATGGTAAAGCTCTCAGGGTGACAGTATGTCATCACAAGCATGTCAAATATCAAGACCGGGGAAAATAAGTTCTAACACCAGTAATATTGTTCTTGCAGGTCAATCTGAGATTGTTACATAGGGGGCCGAGTGTGCATAATTGGCTCCCTTTCACATTATAAATATTTTTATCTCCTGCCGTCTTGACATTTGACACAAATGTGACAGTGTTTGCTTTAGACTGACGTGGGATTGTTATTGTGTCACATAAACAGCACATTTGTCATAGTTCTCGACTCAGTTTTAAGTGGATATTCTTACAATTGTATAAATAATGAAACCAAATATGGATCAAAAGCAACAAATAGAACAAACATATGACAAAACAAATGGATCTCAATATTACAACCCTAAAATACTCCTCAGTGATGGATAAAATTCTCCTCCGTTGATTAATAAATAACGTTCCTTAAAAAAAATGCCTTACATGGCAGAAATGATGCCACTGAATGCACTGGGATGTTATTCAGATAAACTTTGATTGTACTATAGTCAGAGATATAGTTAACAGATTAACCTCTCGAAAATTCACATATTTATTTCTCTCAAAATGATGCTTGTCTAAGAGCTGGATTTCTTTAATATCAATTTTGTTTTGATGTGATATAAAGTTGCTTTTTAACCAAAACTAAACTGTTAATGTCAGCATCTACACAGTAGGATCATTGATTTATTTTAAGAGAATTTTAGTGTGATCTACGTGTGCATTAACTGGATGATACCTCTGTCTGCAGGTTGACGACCCCATGGTGCAGAAGAAGGCTATGGCGGAGTTCATGGAGGTCTTCCAGACGGCTTCTGTGATCAGCTCTTGTAGCCGTTGACCCACCCACACAATCAATCATCAGCTATTCTGCTGAAAAGTGATTCTTGGAACTCATTTACAATCTTTCATTTGGCCACTCCATTTTATTTTTTTTTATTTGCTAAGAGCTATTTTTTCATTGTGTTTCTTCTCTATAACTGAGTTAAGCTTTGTCCGGTTTCCATGATTATTGTCACTGTTACAGTTACTGATATTTATTTCATTATTTAAAGGTGTTACTTTAGGTTAATTCTCATTCCAGTGCTCGGCTTAACTGAGTTATATTTATTTTGCGATTATTAATTTATGATTTATTTATTGTAACTTATTTTTTGTTATTTCAATAAAATCAGAAATTGGCACCATCTATATGCTTCATTGTTACCATTTTTATATTTCACAAACCTTTTAATATATACTAGTAGTTTTATAGTAAAATCCTTGCTCCAGTAGACAATCTGATTTCTGAAAAGCAGAAGTACAAAAGAACATTGTGTCACGCCAGAAAAAAAAAAAACAAACATTGATAGCTTCCACTTAGATTTGAAGTTTGAACTGCAATCTAAAAAGTTGCTTAAACAATACAATGTGCAAGAATTAAGCAGAATCAGATGTGCTGCAAAAACAGCCTCCACTTTTTCAGTTTCAGTCTTTGATGATCAGATAATCAAGAAGCACAGAAGCAGTTACTGTGATCATGAAACTGATATAAATGTACTCAGTTCATTTAAATGTTTTCAATCAGATAAGTGATAGACGTGAAACCACTGCAGCCTTTTGCCTAATAAAGTAATTATGAAAAGGTCTATATAGAAATTAACTGGATCACCTCTGGTGGGGAAGAAGCCTGAGCTCGCACACAAGGTTAAGAGGTACTGATGATATAGTCAGGCCACCTAAATGCACAGCTTGACTTCCAGAATCAATGTCCTCGAATGTGAGTGGACTTTATTCCATGGTGGCGTTTGTTGGAGCGAGAGATGTCAAGCTGGAGTGAACTCATACATGAGTGAAGCCTGCCAAGCTGGAAGACTCCCATCAGTGTGGATTAAGCCCACGAGATTCTAGAGGCAGCAGACAGAAACGAGTGGACTGCAGCCTGAACTGTTGCAGACAGGGGAGAGGGTGCTGGTGACCTCAAGTGGGCAGTGTTGCCAGGTTTATGAAGGGAGTACTTTAGTGGTCTTCTCAATCCCACCAGCATGAGATGGGCTTGTCCACTTAATAGTCAAACCTCAGTTGAGGAAGATGGATAAATCTGGATGTGTGTGTCAAAATGAAACTAAAGTGTGTTAAGAATAAAAGTGAATGTTTAAGAATGTGATCGTAAGCAAGTGACGAGTAAAGGCATTTAAAAAAAACAAACAACAAGAAACAATGAGAATTCTGACACCAATAAAAACAGAAAAAGGCTGAGTTTAAGGCACCAATAAATCCATCTTGGATCAATCAGATAGAGGGAAAGAGGCAGGATTAGACCGGCCCCACAGCTAAAGCATTCCCACAAAAAAAGATCTTAAAAGGTGATGCGCAGCACCGTAAAATCAGTTGTGTCTGCAGAGCTGCCCAGACCTGTGTTAAGGAATAAAAGCTTTTGAAGACTGTTGCGTTTGACTTCGTGCTATTCTTTAGAAGACAGTTAAAAACAGAATGACATGCAAGATTATTTGCACATAGAGTGGAAAGATCCAGTTTAAACACTCGCGACGCCTCTCATACATATTAGTACCAGATGAATAGACATGCTAAGCAAACGTCTCTTATAATTAGATCTTCAATAATGCTTTGTAATACAAGGCCTGATAAGGGCCTTTGATATCACAGAATCCTGCAAAACATGAGCCCCTCACCGAATGAGGCATTTTCAGATTTAGCACCCCCCCCACCCCTATATTATATATAAAATCCAGAAAAACAATAAAATGTTGTTTTCATGATATATTCCTTTAAAGATGGTATAAGAGACAGAGACATCAAACTAAAGGTGCAGCTATAACGACTGAGTTTGAGTTTTTTAATTCAATTCAATTCAATTTTATTTATATAGCGTCTATTACAACACAAGTTGTCTCTAGGCGCTTTCCAGAGACCCAGAACATGACCCCCGAGCAATTATTACATAAACAGTGGCAAGGAAAAACTCCCCTTTAAGAGGGAAGAAACCTTGAGCAGGACCTGGCTCATGAGGGGGGACCCTCCTGCCGAAGGCCAGCCGGGTAGAGCAAGAAATAAGAAAGAATAGAGACATAGAGACACCGTCAAAGGTACAACACAGGATACAATAGTAACTATCATCAGTAGTCCAATTAGACTTCTGTGTATATGGGTGATATATGGATAGACGGTGATCCAAGGGGATGAGGACTGCAGGTCGGGATGTCAGCAAGTATCCAACAGACATCCATACAGACAGGTGAAGGCAGACACTGGGATGGTCAGAGGTGGAACTGCAGGTCAGCAAGCAGCTCCTGAGGCTCTTGTCCGCAGGACATGCACAGAAGAGGAAAAGAAAGGCCAGACAAGCACAAAAAACTACCAGAACAATGGACCACAATTATGTTTATGGGATACTGTTAATAAATGAGGGTTGAGGTGAAGCAGAGACAGAGAAGGCAAAGAGAAACAGAGAAGGTGAAAGGCACCACTCAGTGGATCATGTTGGTGCCCCCCTGCAGCAGAGGCCTATAGCAGCATATCTACACCGAAGCTATGTTTAAAATGAGCTGCTCTAGTCTGGTCCTGTAGCTGCAGCTTTGACTACTGGGCCTGACACATTAAGGTACTAAATGTACACTAACTATATGCTTTATTAACCAGAAATGTTTTAAGTTTAGTTTTAAAGGTGGAGGTGGTATCAGCCTCCTTAACCCAAACTGGAAGTTGGTTCCAGAGTGATGGTTCCTGATAACAGAAAGCCCGTCCTCCAAATCTACATTTCGATTCTCTAGGAACTACGAGTAAACCTGCACCCTGAGAACGGAGAGCTCTATTAGGAACGTACGGTACTATCAGGTCTTGCAAATATCGCGGCGCTAGGCCATTTTGGACTTATATGCCAGTAATAAAATTTTGAATTGGATTCTAAATTTTACAGGGGAGCCAATGGAGGGAAGCTAAAACTGGAGAGACGTGGTCTCTCTTGTTGATTCCTGTCAGCACTCGCGCTGCTGCATTTTGGATCAGCTGGAGGCTGTTCAGAGAATTACTTGGACATCCAGCCAACAACACGTTACAGTAATCTAGTCTAGAAGATACGAACGCATGAATTAGTTTTTCGGCATCACTCTGCGAGAGGATGCTCCTAATCCTTGCGATATTACGGAGGTGGAAAAACGCAGTTTTACAAACCTGATTAATATGCTGTTTAAATGACAAATCCTGATCGAATATAACGCCAAGGTTTCGCACAGTTTTACTGGAGGCCATCGCAAGACCATCTAATCCCTTCCTAAGCTGTTTGGGACCACAAACAACAACCTCTGTTTTATCAGAATTTAGTAGCAAAAAATTTCTGGACATCCAGTCCTTGATGTCCTTAAGACACATCTGAAGTTTGTCTAATGGTTCTGTTTCATCTGGCTTAATAGACAGATACAGCTGCGTATCATCAGCATAACAATGAAAATTAATGCCGTGGTTCCGGATAATACTTCCCAAGGGCTGCATGTATAAACTGAACAAGATTGGCCATAGCACTGAACCCTGCGGGACACCATAGCAGACCCTTGTCTGTACGGAAGAAACCTCATGAACATGAACAAACTGGAATCTATCAGACAGATATGATTTAAACCAATCTAGAGCTGTCCCTTTAATCCCAACAACATACTCTAGTCTCTGCAGTAAAATGTTGTGATCTATAGTATCAAAAGCAGCGCTGAGGTCCAGCAGAACCAGTATGGACACTAACCCATTATCTGAGGCCATAAGAAGGTCATTCGAGACTCGAACCAGTGCTGTTTCTGTGCTATGATGCATTCTGAACCCTGACTGAAAAATTTCAAATAGATCATTTCTATACAAATGGTCACACAGCTGGCTTGCAACTACCCTTTCCAAAATTTTAGAGATAAATGGAAGGTTGGAAATCGGTCTATAGTTAGCTAAAATGTCTGGGTCAAGAGAGGGTTTTTTAAGTAATAGTTTGATTACTGCGACTTTAAAAGCCTGTGGCACATATCCCAAGACTAGGGACAAGTTGATCTGTTCCAGTATTGTCGGTCCAATAAGAGAGAAAACATTTTTAAGCAGTCGAGTAGGGATTGGGTCTAACAGACACGTGGATGATTTAGATCCATTGATGACTGAGGTCAACAGGAACAAAACAGTCTAGAGTCAGATCAGAGCATAAGGGAGTCACCGAAGTTGAAGAAATTCCCACAGCCACTGCCGGGAGGGCCTGGACGATTTCCTCTCTAATTCTGACAATTTTATTGCTAAAGAAGCTCATAAAGTCTTCACTACTGAGAGCTGCAGGGATGAACGGCTCAACAGAGTTGTGGCTCTTTGTCAGCCTGGCTACAGTGCTGAACAGAAAACGTGGGTTATTTTTATTATCCTCTATTAACACTGAATAATAGGCTGTTCTAGCTTTGCGAAGCGCTTTTTTATACACTATTAGACTATCTTTCCATGCATAATAAATATCTACAGACCTACTAGAGTACCACTTTCTTTCCATTTTACGCACTTTCTGTTTTAACATACGAATATGTGAGTTAAACCAGGGAGTTAAGCTCCTATGGTTAGAGACCCTCTTTCTCAAAGGAGCAACTACATCTAAAGCTGAGTGCAACACATCTGCAGTACTACCGACAAGAAAATCAGCGTCTGCAGAGGTAGAACCGAGGTCACAGCCCTCAACTGCTTCACTATGTTCCACTGTAAGAAGATGAAGAGCAATGGCCTCCCTAAATTTAGTGATAGCTTTATCGGATAGACACCTGCTAAAGTAATTCCTCCTATTATGCGTAACGTTGACAATGTTGAACTCAAACGTTATTAAATAGTGGTCAGATAGGAGGGAGTTTACATGTGACACAGATTATCAAGTTCTACACCGTAGTCGAGGACCAGATCAAGAGTATGATTAAGACAATGCGTCGGTTCGTTAACTTTTTGAAAGAGAATCAAAAGCCAACTTAAGACTGTTAAAGACTGTTAAGAATGTTAAAGTCGCCCACTATGATGACTTTATCTGTACTGATCAATAAACTAGATAAGAAATCTGAGAACTCAGACAGAAACTCCAGATAAGCTCCAGCAGGAGGCCGGTAAACTACCACCACCAAAACTGGCTTCTCTGATTTCCAGCTCGGCAGTTTTAAGCTAAGCGTGAGGCTTTCAAACGTATTATAATCGCATTTAGGTTTGGATTTTATTGTCTGGAGTCGTAGATCGCCGCTACTCCTCCACCTCGACCTGTGATTCGAGGAATATGATAATTAAAGTTACCGGACGGCGTCGATTCATTTAAACTAACAAACTCTTCCTCTTGGAGCCACGTTTCTGTTAAGCAGAAAATGTCACTCCGGGTCTCAGTAATTAGATCGTTTACTAATAGAGACTTTTAAATGGTTTGAATTAAGCGACATGGCAGCAGGTATGCAGCAACATGTGTTGTAATGAAAAGAGTAATCAAGATGATATAAAACAGCCTCAGGTTTCACTTCTTTACAGATCCGACAACCCAACTTCCACACAGAGCTGGAGGCCCCATCTGTCTACCTTCTCACAGCAAAATTAATAAAACTAAAAAATAGTTGGTCTTCATGAAAGAGCAAAAAGCTTTTTATTTAAGGAACAAAGTGGGAAAAAGAACAAGCCAAAGAAGGTATGGGGCAGAAGGATTAGCCAGGGAAAGAAAGAAAGTTTGTTGCTGAGTGGAATCGGTGCCGTATGACGACTGTGTGATGTAAGTGACATCACTGGGTTCCCCGCCTCTCTACCAATCTAGAGAAGGGGTTTCCCCTCTACCTCATGATACGATGAGACAGGATGGATGGGTGGTTAAACTGACTGTGAACTAGGACTGTATCAACGCCCCAAAAATGAAGGAAACTCAATAACCACCTTTACATTTAAAAACCACAATAACTTATAAATTAAGGTCAGACCAAAATCTCCTGACTCTGGTTTAATCTAACAAAATTATATATATAAATAAAATACACAAATGAAAGCATACAGTTAGATGAGTCAATGCATAACAGCTTTGATAAATAAAATAATTTAGTTATTAAAATATTAGTTTGAATTTTTAGACGTAATCGTAGAAGATGTAATGTTAAAACTGAAATTAAAATCATCCATTTCCCTGAAACTCAATAACAAGTCTGGGATGTTTGTTTTTTTTTCTTTCTTTTTTTTTTGTTGTCTCTTAGAAATTAAAAATTAAACATTAAACAGCAAGTTTGGGGCAAATCGAGCTGCTCAGTGTATGGTACAGTAAAAGGGACAAAATTCGACGGAGATTATATTCTTGATTAGGCAAAACCTGATCTGATCTGATCTGAGTCCAGTGGTGGGAACCCAGTCTACCCATGATCCTTCAGGGCCAACTGTGCTCGATGTACTGGTCACCGCAGCAGAGAACTGTAATCAGCACAGCGTCAGACCGTTCCACTGGTACTCGAAACATAACATACTCACTGTAGACTGCAAAGTTGGTTAAACAGGAGAAATGAAACCGGGTACGCCAAGCATTATGACATTCAGGTTTGGCGCTCACTGCCTTCTCCACCCTCGCAAATTGCCAAAATGGAAGGCGTGATCAAGGAGTTGTGTAACTGAAAAGGGGACACCCCCTTACACAAAAGCCAGTCATGGGACTACCTTCTCATATAGTAAATGGAAAGATGATGACAGATAAGAAAAATGCCCTGATTTCTGACTCATCCAGCCAGCATGTCGTTTGGGAAAAGTCAGTTTGTGTTCTCCGTTTGAGTCGGTGGGCAGCAGCTGCAGGACACGTTACGCCCTGGATCGCTGGATTGCACTGCGATTACAGAAACATACCATTATGAAGGATTTAGGAATGCTTAGTTAACATCATTGTTTTGCTAAATGTAAGAGCAAAAAAAAAAAAGAAGAAAAAAGAAAACACACAGCACAAAGACACAATAGATTATGTCTAATGATGAGAAGCACTTAAGAAGAGCCTGAGGAAGTTTGTTTTTGTTTCCCTCAGTAGGTAGAGCTGCCCAGTACGAAAAACAAATGTCAATCACAACTCTCTATATATTTATAGTGATATGGACTGGGAAGAGTGTTAAGAACAAAAGAATGTCACATCATTTGATTAAAAATTTAAATGATCAATCCACACAGGGCTGAATTCATAAGACACTCCAAATCAAAGTGAAGAAATAATGCAAAAGGCCTGTCGATTATGACGTTTTACTGCAGCAACTCAAAATGGTACTCAGTAGTTTAATGGCCCCCACCCGCTTGTATGGTTGCCTGACATCATCAGGGCATGCGTCTAACGACGACGGATGCCGTCCTGGGGTGTCTCCTCCCAGATCTGGACCAAAACATCATGTAGCAGAGGTGTTCTTTTGTATTTAGGTCAGGCGAGTGCAGGGGCCAGCCGAGGGCCCTGGGCCCTCAGGCCACCCTCGTGAAGTCCGTTTCTGAATGTCTGGTCAGAGATATTCACACCGATGGTCTGCTGGAGGTCATTTTGTAGGGTCCCGTGCGATTTCTGTTCCTCCTTGCACAAAGTAGCAGTTGCCGGTCCTGCTGATGGAAATCGTGATTCTGATATTTCTTAAATAAAATTTAATTTTTCTATATTATACAAACAAATAAGATTAATAAATCACCCACATGGACAAACGGAGTCTATGAAGCGTCCACATCATTCAGGAAACCGGATGTGTGGCCAAATAATTCTCCAAAAGGGAAATTAATCATAATTGAATTCTATTTTATATATATATATAATTTATTATATTGTTTTTGTAATCGTTGTGAGACATTATTGATATTATATTTAAAACTGAATGCGTGATAAAAATTTGCACAGCCCTAGGCTTCGTGGGAGTTCCACTAAATGCGACAAAGTATTTTTATTTTGTTGTCTCAGTTGTGCTTTTAACCAATTTACTGTTGTTTTTCACATTCCTCCATTTGTTGGCCTGTCAGAAGGTTCTGCATTTTATTTATTTAATGGAAAAACGCTGGTAGTCTCAAACCCCACCCCGTCTTCATCAGAAATTCAACACTGACAAGTTCATTCTGGCATTAGAAATGAAACTGCTGTGAATTCCTTCAAACAGAAAGAAGCTTGTACCTGTGAAACCCCTGACAGTGTTTGTGGCCGTTTGTGAGTAGGGGATACCCGCACACTGCAACACCTGCGTTTCATCACCAGGGGCTACCTGTCTGCCTTCCTGTTTTCTGCTCTTCTTTGTCTGCTTCCTGTTGAACTCTGCCTTCAAACGAGCATGTTAAAGGTGTCTTACCTGTCTGCCTTCCTGTTTGTCTTCGACTGCTTCCTGCTGAGCTCGGCCTTCATACAGGCATGTATACAGGCACGGTGTCAGGTAGCTCCTCACCGGCTGCCGTCCCGAGTTAACAGTAATCACCGGAGAGAAAATATTTAGTTTCCAACAGCACTTTGGGACAGTTACCTGCTTCTGAAGTCAAAATCTATCACTTTTTTTTTTTAATGTCATAAAAATGAATTAAAGAAACCAGATTTGATTCTCAATGTTTTGCAGGATTTCAACCGAAAGCACACTGTTAAATATGTATGAGTTTAGAAATGAAGATGATCATTTCAGGCCAGGCTCATCTGCTTTTTCAGTTTAAAGTAATGTTTATGCGTCTGGGTCACAACTAGACAAAGATGATAAAAATAACAACTATCTGGTATTTTTACATTTTATAGCCAATACCAAGTTCTGATCTGATGCAAGAGTTATTTTAAATTTTATTAATAAATTATTATTATTTAATTCACGGTAAAAAAATAAAATTTATTCAATAAAGAAGTCCAGACACAAATACGTAAAATAAAAAGACATTTAGATTGTGACATGTGACCCCACGGAAGGATGCCCATCATCAAGCTGAAAGCCTGCACTTCTTTTTCTCCTTCCCTTGCCTCCCTAATAACCATGGAAACACAGCCTCTTTGTTGTATAACCCAAGAATTAGTTAGTCAACTAATGTCAGTGTAGGTCCACCAACAACACTTTCTCAAAGAAAAAAGGGGAAAAAACCCAAACCAACAGACCTCCAAACTTCATGTGGCCTTCAGATCAGCTCAAGAACAGTGCACAGAGAGCTTCCTGGAATGGGCTTCCATGGCCAAGCAGCTGCATCCAAACCATACATCACCAAGATGGAGTGGTGTAAAGCACGCCGCCACTGGACTCTAGAGCAGTGTTTCTGGAGTGACGAATCACACTTCTCCATCTGGCAACCTGATGGACCAGTCTGGGTTTGGTGGTTCCCAGGACTGAATGCATTGTGAAGAGGAAGATGTTTGGTGAAGAGGGGGACCTCAACCCGATAAAGCACCTTTGGGATGAATTAGAGCGGAGACTGAGAGCCAGACCTTTTCGTCCAACATCAGTGTGTGACCTCACAAATGTGCTTCTGGAATAATGGTAAAAAATTCCCACAAACACACTCCTAAACCTTGTGGACAGCCTTCCCAGAATAGTTGAAGCTGTTATAGCTGCAATGGGTGGACCAACGTCACATTGAACCCTGTGGATTAGGAATGGGAGGTCACTTAAGTTCATATGCGAGTCAAGGCAGGTGAGTGAATACTTTTTGGCCATATAGTGTATTTAGGTTTTGACTTGCAGACTTGGATTTAACTTGGCTTCCAGCATCAATACTAAACGGTACTGAAGTCAGACTCGGATCAGCCAGCTTAATCAACTCAACATGCAGGGATCTCTAAAAGTCTCAAACTCTGTCAACAAAGGCAACAGATGTTTTTTAGCATCACAAAACCTGAACTTGTAAACAGCTGGGAATCTCAGACACCCCTGTCTTCATCAGAAATGTAACACAGATGATTTAAATTAATTCTGGCATTTGAAAAGAAACTGCTCTGAATTCCTTGAAGCAGAGAGGAGCTAGTACCTGTGAAACCCCTGGCAGTGTTTGTGGCTGTTTGTGAGTAGGGGATACCCGCACACTACAACACCTGAATTTTACCAGCAGGGCCTGCCTGCCTTTCTTCTTGTTTGTCTTCCTGCTTTCTACATTTCTTCACCTGCTTCCTGTTGAGCTCTGCCTTTATTCGAGCATGCCAAAGGTGTCAGGTTTCTCCTTGCTGTGGGACCAGTCACAAATTGTTGCGCTCCTAATCACATGTGAAGTTACATTTCTGGGAGGTGCAGGTCAAGCTACAACAAATGTGCTCAACAGTTCAGCACAGAGAAGTACACTAGCCTTAAGGCTCAGCGTACATGAAGCAAATTTAACCATTTAACAAATGTGTCGCGTCAGGACTGCAGGACTGGTACACAGGTGATGACCGAAATGGACAAGATCGTGGATACAAGCCATCGAAATGAGTTTCCTCCGCAGGGTGGCTGGGCGCTCCGTTAGAGACAGGGTGAAAAGCTCCGTTACTCGGGAGGAGCTCGGGCTGGAGCCGCTGCTCATTCACATCGAAACGAGTCAGCTGGGGTGGCTTGGGAATCTGTATCAGATACCCCCTGGACGCCTCCCTAGATAGGTGTTTCAGGCATGTCCCACCGGGAGGAGATCCTGGGAAAGACCCAGGACACGCTGGAGAGACTATGTCTATCGGCTGGCCTGGGAACACCTCAGATTCCCCCCGGACGAGCTGGAGTAAGTGTCTGGGATGAGGGAAGTTCAGGCATCTCTCCTCAGACTGCTGCCCCTGCGACCCGTTTCCAGATAAGCGGATGAAAATGAATGGATAACAGAGGGATGGATGGTTCACATCCAACTAGCAAGGCAGATGTAGTCTCTTGTATTAAGTGTTACTGGTACACATTTCTGAGTGTTCACAACTTTTTGGGTCACATCACCACTTCAGTGACCTCAGCAGCTTCAGGCATGTGCTACGTCTTCTCAGATGTTTGAATATAACATGAATGGCCAAACCTTCTTTGAAATTATAACCAAGATGACTGAGGCAGAAAGGTGAAAGATTTGACTGCAACAATAACAATATACAGTTATAAATATAAACCAGCTATTCCCCAATGTTTTGGGCAATTTTTTTTTTATAAACTAAACTGAGGCAAAAGATATCCAACATTACACAAAAAAAACAAAAAAAACAAACAAAAATCAAAATGTGGCTAGAACTGCACAGGATACCCGTATGTCCAAATAAACATTAGGAAAAACTTCTAAGGGGTTCATTACATTTCAAATTAAAGGACACCTTTGATGGTAGCATCGTAGTTATTTAACTCTAAAATTCTTCACAGTTTACTAACCGAATCTTCAAAAGCATTCAAAACAATCCGGACCATTGTGACCTTTAGGTGTTTCGTAGCATCATTTATTTTCATTGATTGCCTATTCCAGATAAAGAGCAGCTCATGAAATGGGGTGTCAGTTATTTACAGCCTGGATGTACAGTAAACAAATTATGTCATGCTTACACAAAAGATTAAGCTGAGGACACACATACAGTATCAGCAGAGACGTATAAGTATTCCTATTCTGTGTTAAAAGTGCAATGTTGGAGAAAAACTCAAACAGTATTTACATTATAAAAGTTTGTTTTTTTTAATCGTTTGATTTTGTATCTACAGGTTGTACAGTACCACCTGCAAGAAGGTCCAGTGAAGTTTGGGTAGCAGTCGTGGCAGGGTGCCTTGACGGCCCAACCCTGGACCAAAACTCTGGCAACAGGGACATGGAATGTCACCTCGCTGGGGGGAAGGAGCCAGAGCTTGTGGGGGAGGTTGAGAGGTAAAAGCTAGAGATAGTCGGGCTCACCTCCGCGCACAGCTTGGACTCTGGAACCCAGCTTCAAAGTGCAAATATCACTGCTCAAAAACATAACATGCTTCTGGATGGATTTTGCCATCTGTGTTGTCTGGTTGTCTAACTTTTTGACTTTCAGAGACTAAAATTCAGCTCCATTTTTCTATTAACTTTTTTTTCCTTCTTTTTAATCCACATCAATTAGAAACCTAACCAAATATATTACACATTTCTATAAAAAAAAAAAAAATCCAAATTAACTAATATACAATATATTTCCAATGCTTCTTTCAAGAGGTGGGCTTCAATTACCCCTGAAATACCACAAACATCAACTGCAACATAATTTCTTTAAAAACTACCATAAAATGCAAAAAACGTTTCTATGCTTGCATGAGAGGTATTTTTGATTAATAAAAAATTAAAAAAAGAGGAACGCTTTGCAAAAGTGAAATGGGAATACCTTTTTTGAACCTACACATGACAAATGGCACCACCTGTGTAGACAAGGACTTTCCCTGGAACTCATTCTGGATTACAGATTGTTAGTAAAGGATTTAATGACAAGTGTTGCAAATCACAGATTGGTGGAGTTGGACAATCACACACTCATGAAATCTGTTAAAGTTATAGTAAAAGTAAGGTTGAGGTTGAGCAGGTGCCATACCGAGGCGATCTGCCTCAGTGAGCGGTGAAGTCAAGGTTTCTCCAGCTGGGGCAGTTGGTCGAGCTAAAACCCATTCTTACGAGGCGGCACTTTGAAACAGTACTCCACGCACCGTTTAGAATACAGTTGCACGGCTTTTTACTGCCACACATAAACACAATCGCATTTTGGCCATTTAGCTTCAATGCACTGGTTGTCTGTGCATTTTATGATCCATTTTAAAATGATTTTTTTTTTGTTTTCAAGTCCTTAAAGAGTCTAGCCCCTCCTCATCTCTCTGAGCTGCTACTCCTTACACACACACTCGCTCTCTCAGGTCAGCTGATAAGCTGCTCCTGCCAAAAACAGTTTTAATTAGTCCGTCTTCTTAATTACCAACATGAAGTAAAGGCATTGGCCTTTGATTGACATTCTATTTTAGCCAACAGGAGGATAAGCTCCAATTCTGTGTCCAATCAGCACTTTGTACCGATGATTGACACATCACATAGCCGATTACATTCTAAAGCTTTGACTGTAATCCAGGGGAAATTCTCCCTGTTTTGGTGTCTGTTTAGATTAATTGTTGTGTTTATGACAGTAAATTACGGCAAAAGAGGAAATTAAAGTGGCTTATTTAAACTTAATAAGTTAAAGAAAACTTTTTCTGGTAACAATGTGATCTGTTTTATAAAACTCTTCAAATTGTGGTAGCTGTGACACAGGTCTAAAAAAAACAAACATCTCTTCATAATGTTCATATATCAGGATTTGACCTTGAAATATCCCAGATGGCAGAGAATGCCTGCCCCAAACATGCCTTCTTTTACTTTCTCATGTTAAAAACTGTCAGAAAAACTGCACTAATTTTCCAGATGTGATTTAAAAGTGCCTTCTCTCCACACCTTACCCTCACACCTCTTGCTGTAACCCATATTAAAGCCAGTTTAGATCATTTGGACACATCTGGCTTATATGGTATATGCCAAAACCCAGGTTAGAACCCCTCAATCATCTATGGGCAACATCTGGCACACGTAACACTTGCCTGTGTCTTAACTTAGGAAAAAGTGCCAAACGTAGCCTAGTTATGACTAATTACACAATGCTGTATGATGCATTTACTACTCAAATGTCTAAAGTTTATTGTTCGTTGTGACGTTTCCGCTGAGCGTAAAAAAAGCATCTTCCCACATTTAAAATCAGATTCCTTTGAAACACAAGCCCTCCTGTGGTTTAAGTTCTTTTTTGTCTTTGATGTAAATTACAGCATTGTTTCCATCCCTCGTAAATGTTGCACTATTTTCACAGTTCCATTTCAATGAATGAGCATGAAGAAAGGTGTGAATGTGACAGGAAATCTGTTTTCTTTGTTTCTTTTACACTAAACGAGGGACGCCTCAATTTGCTGATTCTAAAAATTGACCAGAAGGCAAGGTGTGAGTGGTTGAGAAAGCACCTGGGGAAGCTGAGACGTCAGTTTTGGATAGACTCTGATTAATATTGGATTTTCCCATTTGACATTTTTTCTCTTTCACTTCTTTCTTCAACTACCTGTCTTCTCTGTTCAGAATGGGGTCTTTAATGTTCCTTAAAGGTGGGTCCCTTTTGAAGCTGAACCAGGGTTGATTTGAAATTTACCTGGATATCCTCATTAGAGAAGATCCATCGAAAGTTCCACGAATGGATTGGTAATATCTTTTCCCCTTATTGTTTTCCAGTCTGTATGATGCTGTGACTTGACAAAGTCTTGAAGATCTCCAGCCAGCATAAGAAATCGTTTTTTTTTTTACCATATTTAAACAGTTTCAGGGAAAATTCATCTGTGAAGACCACTTCCTTTCAGTTCTGCCAGCCAGAGCAGGAATTGCCATCCATCCCACATCATCTCTGTAGGAATGTTAAAATAAAGGCAGAGTTTCTGTAAAATCAGCATGAGCCCCAGAGTACAGAATGGATTGTTACACTCTGAAATACCAGCCATAACATCTGAAAAACGACTTTTTAGTGAACAGGTGAAGTATTGTTCAGCAGGTACCAAACCAAAGCTTTTCAACTGAATTTGACTAAACAAAGATAAATTAAGATAATAAAAAAACTAAAATATATCCCAAACTTCCTGTTATTTTATGTGGAAGCACTGACTTTTCTAATTAAACTTTCCAGTATAAATAAATAAACTCCACAATATAAATAATAAAATACATTTTCGGTCTCAACATATTATGTTGTCTTGTTTCTATTTGAACACAGGTTTTAAACTACTACATTACAACACTGGAAGTATTGGGTCCGAGATGGACTCAGCATTTTGGACCTGATGGACGGCCAAAATGCATAAGCACATAAGCACAGATCTTATTTGACATGGACACCTATTAATCCCACTAAAACACTCCATGTTGTATTAATATGATGTCTTCACAGCCGTCACTAACACTATTTTGCTGTCAGTTATCTTTGGACATTTCACATAATCCTACACTTACTATACTATTTGGTACATTTGTGCCAGAAAAATTCTTAGTATGTTAAACCATGTGAAGAAAAGAAAAACCTTTCCATATTATTATTATTATTATTATTATTATTATTATTATTATTATTATTATTATTATTATTATTATTATTATTATTATTATTATTATTATTATTATTAGATGATGATAAAAGATGAAGGTCTTTGCAAACTGTGGCAAGTTGATGGAATTCCAGTGGCTTTTTAATGGCTCCGTTGGGGATTTGCCTCATAACAAATTCATCCCAAATTAGAAAACGTTCTGCACAACATGAAACATGCAAACTAAAAAGAAAAAAAAAAGGTTTATATTTACTTGGAATTATATTTCTTAATAGCTAGTAAGCCATGACATCTCCTGTTTTCTCTCATCAATTTATCCATTTCTGTGTTTCTGGCTTGCAACACATTCACAAAAAAAGTTCAAACTTATGTTGCCAGTCTGTCATGTTGTACTTAAAAAGCCTCCTTGTATTGAAGATATCAAGTGCTGAGGCACTTCTGTTGTTATTGTGTCTCAGCTTGTGAAAACAAGTCTAAAAGCAATACAGCATCATCATTGTTTCTTTCAAATTTTGGCACACATTCTCTACTGGGGACAGCAGGCCAGTTCAGAACCTGTTCCCTCTTCTTCCTAAGCTGTGCATCTGCAGAATTTGGTTCTTAATAAAAAAGTGCATGGACCTAGAAAAAGTTGAATCTTGAAGGCAACACATGTTGCTCCACAATCTCAGTGTAAATGTCTGCATTACTGCCATTGCACAAATCTAAATGATGTTTGCAAATGGCAGTGACACAACCTCGTGTGATTAGGCGGCTGGTGTTTGGACTCGTTGCTGACAATAGTCTGTGTGGTCCTTTTGGTCTGTGGTCCAATGCACACACAAAAAAAGATGCAAGTGCAATACTGATTTATCTGACCATGAAAACACAAACGTACTTCGACCATGTGCTGGTCCGTCCCAGGTGCATCTGTCTTTGAGGAACCCTGTTTTTAAACATCCATTACTTTTCTCAAGCATTTATTGTCACTGTGAAGAGACTTTTGTTTCACTTCTTTTATTAGCACCTTATTTCTATACGTGTAAAGGCCTATATTACAAAGATTGACGCATAAAAACAAATTAAATGAAGTTGGTGAGAATAAAAACCATGAAATAGCTTCATATCTATCAAAGCAGATGTAAGCTCCTTCTTTAGGAGCTGAATGTGTATCATGTTTTATGAGTCTTAATGTATTTCAGTATGCTTCAGTGTGACTTTGAATGATTCTTGACGTTCCAATGAAACCCCTGTATGCACTTGATGGTGAGCATTCGTAATGATTTCCATTGAATTTCAACTGGATCTAATGATTTCCGACCACAACTGCAGCCTAACCAGTGTGTTTTCCAATGGTTCCTCCTCAAGCGACTGTATCGTCTGCAGAGTGCCTGCAAAGAAAGCATCGCTATCCCCAGTTTATTGAGCAAGACTGATAATTCCAATGATACAACTGGGCGTGGTGAAGTACTGCACAGAGCTGAATATTTATTATATATGAGTGGGAGACCCTCACCTACTTCTATGAAGTTTGACAATTTAAAGGAAATAGCAACCACAGTTTTCACACCTAGATCATCGCACTTCACTTTACCACTCTCTCTCTCTCCCTCAGCCGTTATAAATAAATGCTTTCATGACAAGTCAAACAGTTTGAGCCTTATTCAAGGCAGAAGACGCACGAGTGTCAGGCGAGTCTCCTCTTGGCCTATCTCCATCCTCACCGTCGCTCAGTAACTGAAAACCGGCAGTCACATCGGACCCGGCGCAGGTTGGAAATCAAACGGGCAACTCAACAAGCACTCAGGGGTACTACAAGTGATACGATGGCTGCCATGGTAAAGACAGTGGTCTGTCTGTCCCTGTGGATAACTGTCTGTCAGGTCAGGGGCTCATACATCCCTCCAGAGATGAACAAAACCATCCAGAACCTCCGCCAATACTATGTAAGTACTGATGTGAGCATCTGGAGTACTGGTCTTTCTGATAGTACTTGCTGTTGTCTGGTACCTGTCTTTGATGCTCTAAATGCAATGATACTTTCTGCACTTCCTGATGCTTTAACCACAAACTCACACACATGCGCAAACACAGCTTTCTCACTGAGCAGTAGGTCAAAGGGCCATACTGGTCTTCTTACTCATGACGTAAACTGTCATATGTTGTCATGTAGTATATCATACTTTATAATCACTACATTTCAGTCATGTTGTATTACAGGAAAAAAAAAAAGATGTATTCAAGGAAAGTATTACAGTTTTAAACTTTCCTTCTTTATGCAAGAACTAGTATATTGGAGAGTCTTTGAACTGCCTGACAAATTTGTATTTTTATAACAATTGACCTAGGGTTAAGGTTAGGTCAAGATAGATTTATCAACCATTATGAAAGTCAAGAAAAAAAATATTTTCTCTTTTTTGTGTATGTTACATATGTATGTCTTTAGAGTTTGATAGCCAGTAGCAGCCGGTACAGATGGATCTGAATTCTTAGACGTCTGACATTGTAAATGCATCGTTACGACCGATTGCATCAACAAGGCTAATCTTAACTGTAATAAACATCAATTGTTGTGCTTGAATTGAGGACAAACTTGATTTATATGAAACATAAGCTGAATTGTTTGTGTTGCTCTCTTTTTTTGCAGAAAATTTCGAATAGCGATTTGTATAACGGGAAACCCATCTTCTCCAGAGACTCACTGAACGGCAAAGCTGAGGTAAATAGGAACCACCTTTATAAACACACAAACACAAAAAAATGTGTTTAAAAATTGTCAGATGCTGCATAGGCCTCTGCGGAGGTACGCATCATTCTAACCAAAAAAACGGAAAATGATGGTCTTGGAGCCTCAAATATGTTGATACTATCACAAAATAATGCATTAATATCTTAAAAGATTACTTATATTCTCAAAATGACAAGGCATTTCAAAAATATAATCATTTATTCCTTAAAAAAGTAAAATAACTATAGTTCATAAGGATAAAATGTTATGTAAAAGCTATTGTTTAAAGATGTGTTGATTTGAAGAGGTTTTGTAGAAGGTCACCCAGATAGAAATGTTAAGTTTCTAAGTTTCAATTTTAAGTTTTCACCCAGGAATTCATCCTGAGTCAGACCTGGAGGGTAACAGCTGTCTTAATCATAACCTTCAGGTAGCACACTGAGTATGTGGGAAAGTAGTTAATTAAAAAAAATTTAATTAAAAGAAAAAAAAACAAGATCATTGACATGATCAAGCCTCATTACCTGGACAAACAGAGTAGTGTAATATTCTTAAAATTATTGTTTTCCATTAAAAATAGGTGTACTAGGTGCTGGAGCCTTTTGAGTCTGCTTTCTTATTCATCTTGTTAAGGTATCTGATAATCACTTAGTGAAGAGCTCACACACATTTTCCTTAAGTCTTCAAATATTCAAGCGTTCAGCATGTGTTTGGGTATTTCTTGTTTGTCATGAACTCTTATGTGGTTTTCATGATAAGATAGTGATCACTTTCATGTGTTATCTTCCGATTTGAACAGGAAACAACAGGCGCTAACAGAGTCTATACATTTGTTCACTACAGTAAAGGTTTCAGATCACTTTGCCACCTTGAAAACACTGTAATGTGATCAGTTTCATGGCTGGAGAAAGAAAACTGAGAAATGTCAGAGGAAGACAGTTTTTTTTGTTTTTTTTGAAAACCAGTTCTTTGAAAAGCATTCAACATAAACGTCTGTAGTCTGTAGTCCTGTGATGAGCTAAAGCTTAGTGTTAGTATTTATGTTAATCGGTGCCCAGATGTGGCAAATCTGGGATAACAAATATCCTAAATTCTGTTGCAGTTTTGACAATTCTTTTGTCATGGAAACAACATGAAAACTCACAAAGGGAAAATAAAGAGAAATTCATAGAAAACATTTTCTAATCACATTTGGATATTTATGCAGGTAGTCAAAATAGAGGTTGCCACATTGAAAGTGGTGTTTAGCATGGGCTTAAAGGAAATATAGCATGTACAGCCCCCAGGGTTTTCCTATATTGTTTCTACCTTCACAGCAGCAAGATATTTTTAAATATGTTCCAGTCCTGAGACTCCCGTTGACTCATCTGAGCTGAAAGACCTTCTGAGTCAAACATTACCCTTTCTGATTTAAATATGTTTGTTAAAAGTTGTGATTTTACACCCTATCGAGGATGGACGCCTGCGTTTCACATGCAATGAGCTGGGATAGGCTACAGCAGACCCGGGCGACCCTGTATAGGAATAAGTGGATTTAGAAAATGAATGATTGATTGTTGCCATTTGGTTGATGGACCTGCCTCCGAGGTCTATGAGGTGTTAAACCGCTCTGATTGCTTCAAGGACATCACGCTCAACAGAAATGACTTTTGCAGGATTTAATCAAAACTCATGTTACATTGGTCAAAACTTTCAAAGTGATTCTGTGAATGTGACAATCATGTGGTATTCGTCTTTTAGGCCCACGCTGTACTTTGTTAAATTCCTGTGTAGGAAAACCATAGAATTTTTCCACTCTGTGAAAGATTTTAAGCACTTAGAGGCTGTTGCATATAAGCTTTTATCAAAAGGAGTAAACCTATACTTTTAGTGGGTTTAATTAAATGTTAATGAATGTATCCAAAAATCAGCTTACGAGTGTAAATTACAATCTAAAATGCAGACAAAAGATTATTCTGTTTAACAAAAACTGTTCTCTCTATTTCTCTTTCTTTCTCAGAACAAAATGATCATCCTAGGGGGCGTTTTAGGAGCCTATGAAAAGATGATCAATCACATGCTGAAGCAGTTACCTACTCCGAGTCCTCAGACGGCCAAGGAGACAAGCACCTCTGGTACTTCCGGCGATGCTGGGTCAGTGCCCAGCGAGAACATTAGGGAAAAGCTGAGTTACATCCTGCAGAGAATCAAGGATCTGAAGATACATCATTATGAGGAGCAGGAGAGGCTTCTGAATGGACTGCAGGCCCTCAGACAAATCCAGGTATGGACGCTGTAGGTCTGATGCTCCGGTGGAGCAGCCACATGAGAAACGAGCTTTGAAACAATTAGTTGGAGTGAATCGAAAGGCTATGCAGTAGCTTAGGTACAGTTTATGTAGGACTTCTGAAAGGTTTGAGCAGGTCTTTTGATGGCGTTTTTGAATGCTTTACATCAGTCTTAGATTAAAGTAAATTTAAGTATTGGTAAGGTAGAAAATGGATTATTTAACTTTTGCATTACTTAGACCTTAAAGTGCGGAGAGGCTTTCCACAAGGTCTATTGTCATATTCATCAAGAAGTAACTTTAGAGGGATCAAAGTAATGCTTGATCCATACACTTGGTTTATAAGTGGCTTCAATTAGGGCATATGAAATGTTTATTTAGGGCCTTCATAAGCCCTAATGAAAGGCTTTTCAACAGTTTGCACACGTCTTTAAGTGGGCTTAAAATATGATAGAAGAAAAAACAAGAAAATACTCTGATGCTTTTGGTTGCAAGGCAACAAACTAACCTCGCTGCCCGTCTCCCATCTCCTCCAGGTGGACAACTTCAAGGTTCAGAGCAAGGCACTGTGGGAGTTGCCGTGGCTGTTCGAGGAGGCGAGCTCGCTGGCCAACACCATCAAGATGAAAAGGAGGCGGCGGCGGCAAGCAAGAACCAAAAATCGCCCGAGAGCCTGAATGACAGGAGAAACAGTGACAGCAATTCTTCAAAGAACACGAAGATAAAGTCAAATCAAGAAGAAGAGATGCGGGATATGTCAATTTAAATTTTTAATAAGATGAGAAATATTTCAAGACCAAGTAACATCCAAAGTGAATTTGATGTGCCTATTTAGTTAGATAGATTTATATTCACAAATATATATTAAGTAATATGACAGAAACCGGTAGCTTAAGCCAAATAAATATAAACCTATTGTTTTCAAAATTCTAATCAAATGATTTTAATTTTCACTGCAAGGCCATTTGATCCTGTTAACTCCAGAGTCCAAAATTATAATCACCTGGAAATACTTGATTTTAATGTATTTATTTATTTATTAGTCTATTTTAAAAACAGAGATATTGCAATACTCAGAAAATCAGTTAACATGAAAGCTATTCTATTTAATCTTCAGTGGATCAGGTTTGTTTTCTGCAATCACATCGACGAGTGGAAAAGGTGGAAGAACCAGAGCATTTTTAACTGGTCCAAACAAAATTCACCTTCAAGTGCGAAATATCACAAACTGTTGCACGCAAAGGTGTATTTTATCACTTGTTTCTTTTATCTTCTTTTTTAATTTTTATACATCTGTTCAACCAAAGTCTTACAAGTCAGAGGGACCAAGAGTGTCGAGCCTTAACTTTCTGACTGATAGAAATGGGTAAATATTTGATAACAGCATAAACCGTCTTCCACTGTAGTGCCTAAGAGAGCTGGTGTTGATGATGTTTACAGTACAAAACAGCAGTTTATTGGCTAAGAACTTAAGAATAGTCTTGCTGTAATAGTCCTGCTGTAAAAGATGTGCTACAGGGATTTTTCTGATTTACTAACATCTTTTAGTCTTGTCTATTTATTTTGTATTTAAAAGTTTATTTAATGATGATGAATTGTCGTGTTTTGATTGATGTTGATTATTTATTGTGTAATTTATTGATTGGGATATACTGACAATTTGAAACTGAATAAAGCGGAGATGAACTTCACTGTGTTTGTGTTTAGTTGTAATTGGGCGGTGGGTGGGTAGTGCCTGGGTTGACTTGTGGGTGTTGCTCTCGGAGTGCACCGTTTGTGTAGGTGTGAATGTGTACGAGAGTGTTAAAACAGTTTTAGTTCTTCCTACCCATTTTCAGACATGTTAAACATGATATATGTGTCATGTGTTGTGAGAGACTTGGCTTGGCTAGTAAAACAAGGAATCAGGAAAAAGGTTCAAAAACCAAAAAGGAATTTATTTTTCAACAAATTTTACATAACTCGCAAAACTGAATCCATAAAAGAGGTCAACTACATCAAACTTAACGATTTAACATGGCAACTAAGCACAACTGAACTGATCACCAAACAAAGAAACTGACCTCCTGATTAGACACGAGGGGAAGACATATATAATGGCTGATCAGACCATTAACACACACAAGGGGTTAACAAACTCAACAAAACTATAATATTATATGTAAACATAAATAATGGTTAATCGATCCGTTATACTTAGCAAGCAAAGCAAATCAAATAATATATTAAACTACAATTCTAAACACAACAATAGAAGCAAATGAATAAAGTAATAAACTTGGCTTTCCTCCCCCCATCATAGTCCAGGACTTGGTATGCCTTGATTGGCAATGTCTGGTATTTAGGAGTGCCGCGCCCATGCCTGCATCTTTCTCATCTTCATCAAGAGCAGCTGCTGCAGCAATCCTCACCTGGCATCAGGTGTGGCAGCAACTGCAGCCATCACATGTGTATTATGTGTGCGCATGTATATAGGTATGCATGTATAAACAGGTGTGTGCACATTGGGTATAGATTTATTATATAGATTTGTACATACATTGTACCATTTACCAATATATATTTATTTAAAAGAGGTTCTATATGTTCAAAGTGTGTGTGTGTGCACTTGTGTTTATGTATATCTATTTGTTTACAGATACATAGATTCATACTAGTGTTAGGGTTGTTATGCTCTACTATGGTTTTGACATGCCTGGAATGAAGCAATAAAAATGAAATAAAATAAAGAACTTTGCAAAACATTATGTGCAGAAAAAAATCCAGAATATTAGACAAGAAGTTAGTACATCAACTGTAGGTTTACCATATGTGCCGCATCCACTGAAAATGGGTTTAAACAACATGACACATTTCACCCCATTAACAGCAAAGAGCTGGAGCCGATTAGACGTCCTGCCAGCAGGTTTTGTCACAAAGGTCTCAAGTCCTCCCTGTTAGATTGTGAACTTTAATGTCAGGTGAGTTCCCAGATCCTCTGAAAACAGCTGCAATTAAACCTTTGCTAAAAAAAAAAAAAAAAGACAATTATGAAAATACACAAATAACTAACTACAGGCTGATTTCAAAGCTTCCATTATTAAATCAAGATACTTGACAAACATTTTTTAACAGCTAAATTACTTTTTAACACAAAATAACTGTTATGAGGCCTTCCAGTCAGGTTTTAGACAGCACCACAGCACTGAGACTGCTCTTACCAAAGTTTTTAATGACATGTGCTTGACTACAGACAGTGGAAAAATGTCTTAGTTTTACTGTGTCTGGATGTGCCATATTTTTCTCCAGCTAAACACAAAACTGAGGTATTTGTCTTTGCAGCCAAAGATAAACAATTACAGGTCACCACAGAGTGTCAATCTATACACCTAAAAACCAACAACCAGGCCAGAAATCTGGGTGTCGTGATGGACTCGGACCTAAATTCGGAAAAACACATCAAGGTAATATTAAAGTCAGCCCACTATCACCTTAAGAATGCATCAAGGATAAAAGATCAGATGTCTCAGCAGGACCTGGAAAAACTAGTCCATGCATTCATCTTCAGTAGGCTTGATTATTGTAACAGTATCTTCACAGGTCCACCTAAAAAAAAATCAGCTAGACAACTGCAGCTGATCCAGAACTCTGCTGCTCCTCACTAAGACAAAAAAAGTGGACCACATCAGTCCAGCTCTGAGGTCTTTACACTGTCTCCCCGTCCATCAGAGGACAGACTTTAAAGTTCTGATGCTGGTCTATGAAGATCTGAATGGTTTAGGGCCAAAATACATCAGTGACCTCCTGACTCAGTATGAACCTTCCAGACTCCTCGGGTCATCTGGATCTGTTTTTTTTTTTCCAAAAATCAGAACTAGACATGGAGAAGCTGCCTTCAAAAAAACAAAAAAACAAACGTGTTTTGAGTGGCAACCAGTGATTAGATCTCATTGCCCTTCCCTATATTTAAATAAGCAAGTACACGATCTACATCTGCAAATATCAAATGCACTACTGTTTTTCATCTGGACTAGGCACCAGTGCACTAAAGCATGCCCGATTGAAAAGAACAAAAAGAAGAGCACCCATCCTTTCTCTTGGAACAACAAAATGAACTAAATAAAATGTTCATATACAATAACAACGGCAATGAGAAACTATCCAAAAACATGGAAGATAATTAAATACCTCAGACAGGTCGAAACATAAATAAAATATGTAATAAAGAAAAAGAAGAATCACTAGAGAAGCAAATAAAAACAACAAAGTTAAGTCCGTGATGCTGTACTTGACTGTTTTTGTCGGGTGTTGTGTCCTTCTGCCTACACAGCAGACGTCAATGTCACTAATGTAGGTTTTTGTTTTCAGTGTGGCCTAGGACACGTTTTGTTTTCACTGCTAAAAGAATGTGGCCATTCGGGGCCCAAATCACTTTAACAAGAGGTTTGAGTGATTGGATCTCAACACATCCTAAAACGTATACACCTGTGCTCAATGGTTCCTATACACTGCACAATTTCTGTATTCATACAAGATCATGACATCTCAAACTGTGGAACTTGGATCTGCTTAATCTTGGGTTAGATGTGGCGTAATGCGGAGGGATGTAGGATTGCAGACAGTACACAAAATATTATGCTTTGAAAAAAAAAAAAAAAAGAAGAAGAAAAGCAGAAAAGGAAGAGAACGTGGTCCTTGGTTGGGGAGAATAAGCCAACTTGAGATGCAAACTGAAGTTCCACCAGTGTTGAATCACAGGTGAGAACAGTCTGGAGAACTAGACGGTATTCCTTAGATGAATGTAATAGATGGGGAGGAGCAAGAATAAGAATAGAGCATACCAAACTGCATATATCCAGAAGACATTTGTAGTGATGGCAGAATGAGGCTTTATTGAAGCTTTGACAGTTGATTAAAAAAAAGGTTAATTACACTTCCCTTCACACACCTTTTAAATGTTGCTGCTACATTCATGAGAAGTTCTATACAAATACAGACTGAAGTACTTTTTTAGATGGGACTGTGGCCAGTATAGATCAACGAGTAATGGTGTGATATGAGCCCAGTGCTGTATTCTGGACCATCTGTAGAGATTTAACTGTGGATGATGGAAGCCCTGCATTGCAGTAATGTAGGCGAGAGATAAGCATCACCTGAACAAAGAGTCGTGTGTCATATTGAGATAGATGCAGCCGGATTTTTCTTATGCTACATCCAGCAAGGTGGCAAGTTCAAGATACAGATGTCAGATGGTCATAGAAGGACAACTGGTCATCCATCATCACACCCAGGTTTCTCAGAACTTTGTGGGATGACATTTGGACATTGGATTTGGGATCTGGATAGACTGACTGCCTGGGATCACCAACTGCCACTAGATGTTTACGCAACAACTGTCACCAAATGTTATTTTCCACTGCAAGCGTTTCCTCAAGGTGGGTGGCATCAACTGCTTATCATTGTGGCGCCACCAAAAAAAAACAACAAAAAAAAAACAGACTCATTTTATGAGTTTGTGACACGTCAGAACATGATGTTGGTTACAAATGTGTGCTCTGACCATATATTTGCATGCAAGAATTTTCAAACTCCAAAGCAAATCCGACATAGTTTTACCTTTTAGTCCTTATATTTATACATTTGATATTTTTTAATAATGGCAATATTTTTTATAAGGCTTTGAAATGAGCGTTAAAACATCTTGCTTGTAAAACATCTGACAGCTCTTCTGAATCATGTAATTATGAAATCAGAAGTCATCTAGAATATAAACCACTGGATTTTTTTAAAAATTACATCTTCTATGATCTCTTTATGCTTGTAGTATAAAGTTTCAGTACACAAAAGGTTCAACATCGACTGATTTCAATTTAAAAAAGGCAATAAAATGCATAAAGAATGTGCATGAATATGCTCTCTATGCACAGTATTAGTGTTGAGGTCCTGTTAGTGATTTTTTTAGATGGCAAATACTAGAATACAAAACAGATCCTGCTGCAAGCAAAATCAAACTGAAGCCATCATCCTCTGCTAGCGGGCAAGCAATCTGCAGTGTTTTTGCGACTCCAGAAAGCTAGACCCCAAACTTCAAACCCACAGATGTGATGTCACTTCCTGTGACATCCCTTCTGGTAAACCAGAGACTTCTCTTACAGTAACTGCTGCTCTTACCCATAATGCACCCAGAGTGCTGCATGTATTTGTGTGAGTCTGGTACTTCTAAGAACCAACGATGTACTTTCCCATAGCAGCTGGAGAGGCAGCGCTGGGTTCTGTGTGTGGTCAATGAGGACAAACAGAAAGTAATCTTAACTTTAATTATATGCTAAAGTGGATTGTTTATTTTGTTTTGCTTGGATGTGGGGCATTCCACAGGGCTCAATAGTAGAGACTCTTAAATTCCACACTGACTTGCCTTCGCTTAAAGCAAACATAAAAGATTTAAATTAAGGCCCAACTAGTTACAAGCAGCAATCACTGAGGTCCAAGCAGATTCACAACAAAAGCAACGTTTGAATGGCTTCAACAATGCCATCCAAGGATAAAAATGACCAAATCTGATAGGAAGAAAGAAAGTAAGAATGATCCACTTAATTAAGTTTATTGAAATTTGAACTTGTTCATCAGAAAACATTAGTCATAGACCCTTTAAAGGCTTTAAGTGCCCCATAACTTTGAAACAACAACAACAAACTGATGGAATAGAAATGTAATTATAAAGCCGTTTGATTTGACAAGGAGAGAAAGGAATCTATCACTGCCAGTTGTTCAATATGAGGAACGAACAAAAAAGAAAATCAAAACACTTCTTTTTTTTTTCATACATTTTCATGAACATTTGTCACTCATTCAGTTTTTAACATTTGTAAATTTCAGACCAGGGCTGTAAATTGGTCTTTAGTTACCACTGAAACCTGGCAGATTTGTTGTGTTTCTCAGTTATCGTCTCACCATCCCCATATGAAAGAATGAAACAAAACTTAGTGTGTTTACCAATAATACCAATTTAAACCACATTTCATTATCATTGAATAATTATATCACAAATTACAATGCCCATAAGGTTGATTATGCAACTTTAACAACTTTTTATCTGCAGGCAGTCATTTTAAGTTTTATAAACGGCCTAGTTGAAACATGCTATATAAATAAAACTTGCCCTGTAATGTTATATATTTGCTATTATAAAAGTGATAATCTGCATAATAATAAACTGATAGTGACAGAACAATAGCTTGGCTCCATTTTTCTTCTCATGGATGTGATGTGTTTACAACTGAGGAGAAAGTGCTTGACCAGAAGTAAGAGATTAAATTTTCTTTCTATGTATAGCACGATAAGAATTAGGAAGTTTAGCAGAGTGTAAAATAGTTGTGTGGAGGTGCGATCGAGTTGGCTGCCTGCGTGAATGGCTGGGGGAGCGGGTCATTTCTGCAGGACTGCGATGGAAACCATGACCTCACCGAAAGAGTTGGCTCAGCTTATCTTTCAACTCCCCCCGCCTCTCTTTCTGAGAGTGCGAGTGTGTGTGGGTCTGGGTTTCAGGGTGAGTCAGCTTGTTGCAAGATGCAGCAAACAATGACTGGCTATGCACTGCAACCGTTTATGGTTGCACTATTTAAATCTTTACTTGGAATACTTAATCTTGTTGCTTCTGCTTGTCCGGTTTTAGACCTATGGGCAACTTCATTATTTTTGAAGTTCTAAATATCAACAGAGGGACTATTTGCGTAGAAATTATCTGATTAAAGTATGTGGTCCATGGGTATGATAAGGACTCTGAATAATGAGACACAATTATCTTTTCTTCTGCATTTGCAACCTGTTGCAGGGTTTTACTATTAAAGCAGGTACAATTCCCAAGCCACACAGTGATGCAGCTCGTCACAAATTGTTGTCTTGGTAAAAAAAACAAAAAAAAAAACCCAACTATATTTGTCGCCATAGCTAAACTTCACATCCATGGCGACCGTACAGCATTTTATTGGACTCATTTTTGGTAGTGCAGATCGACAAGTAGCATTTAACATTCTGACTAGATAAGCTCATAGCTCTGCATGGCTGCAGACAGGCTTGGTGAGCCCACAGATGATGGATCACTTTTTTTTTTTCATTTTCTCTGCTGCCAGAATGTCCCTGTTTAACCTTACACTGGCTGTTAGAGAGGAAAGGAAACCACAAACTCTGTTTGAGCAGCAGCGCTGAAGCAGTACCTGTCTCACACTGGCATTGAGTCGATGAATTTCTCAGACGGGACAGGAACTAATCAAAAGTAAAGCAAAAGGAAAGTCAGTCACATTAGGCAAGACGCGGCGAGTTCATTTGTACAGCACATTTCATGTACAAGACAATTCAAAAGTGCTTTATATGAAAAGATTTAAAAATGCATTAAAAAGGTAGAATTTAAAAGAAAGAAAACGTTACAGTGCTGTGGCAGACTGACTTAACTTCAAAACAAAGAAGATCGCAACTTTGAAGAAGATGAACAAATTACTGCGATTGCCACTGCTGTGAAAATAGTCCAAGGATGAAGGCAGCAGATGACCATTCAAAGTGACTTACACATTTGCAATAAACTGGATTATTGATATGTCTGTAAAACCACCTCATGAATGTATAAAAATGGTTTTGCAATGGTTAGTCAGGGTTTTTGAGTCATAGCCATTGATAAAACAGGTTTATCTTTGTGATGTTTAGGTTTTGCACAAATCTAGGGGTAACGGGACTATAGAGCAGCTGGTTGCAGGGGGCGGAGTCAAACATTTGACTCCACACCTCTTTCGGTGGCATATTATTATTATATGTAAACATAAATTTGTTTCAAAGCTGCACTCAATAATCCATATAAAAAGAATTTTTTTGTTTTTATCTGTCTTGACAGCTTACACCAGCACACTCCAAACTGAAAATGACTCAATGGTTAGATGTTTTCTCAGTTTATTATAAGACAGCAAACCTGACATGCAACATGCAACCTGAAATGAAATATTAATGCAACCCAGCGCAGTTTCGTTGGGAGAGAAGTGCATAAGCAATCAAGCTTCATGGGGCTCTGAAAAAGAGTCCTGATGCCAAGATTTAGAAGATCCAGGTTGTGCAATGTAATCTCATGCAACTGCAGAAATCAAGCAGCATATAGGAGTCATTAAGCATAATCTTGTACGCTATGCGTTTACTCGGGCCCTTTTGGTAAAACCCCAAACCACAGATCGGAAAGGACCAGCACCGATAATTACAGGTTTGAAGGATTTGAAGTTTGTTTTCTTTCTTCATGTTTGAAGAACAAACATGAGGAAGATGGGTAATTCTACTCAGCTTGGCTTACTGAATGCTGATCTTGGAAGACCGACACAGGGACATAATGATGAGTGATGTCAGGACTTTGGCAACAGGTAGTTTAGTCCTTAAAAACATGCTCTCAAGAACAGACAAAAGTTATTCAGAATTTCGTAATCTGTCACACAGACACCGGCGTAGACACAGACACACACTGACAAACGCAGATCACTATCTAACCGCTGATGGCAGATAAGCTGATATGAACTGAGAAACCGGATTACAAAAGAAACGAGAGAGGAAGCAGCAGAAACGGAAGTTCTATACATGTTGCAGTAAGCAGGAAAGCAGGATCCACACGTGGACACAGAATTTAAACATGAACAGATTTATTCGCAGGTGGAGGGAGAAGTGAGTGAAGGCAGGCAGGGAATCAGCGGCCAGCGGGTGGGCGAGTAGGTCAGCAGACGGATCAGCAGGAAGGATTTCTAGCATAAACAACAAGGTAACGCAAACTCAACATACAAAAAAAAAGGTCTTTCTAATTTCAAGTAGGTTAACAAACAGGAAGGTACCACTAAGTGAACGACAATCCGGCGAAGACAAGTGACCCAACCCAACCCAAATGCTTTCAGCACTGATGAGTGGACATAAGCCGTGAGCATGTGGACATATTTGTGCCACAAGTGGAGGATTATAGCTGCCAGCTTAGTACACAGAAGCATCCTCCTGTCTCTGGTCCTTCCTTTTAACAGTCACAGTTTGTTTACATTGATACTATGCATAGGTTACCATAGCAACCACCTGGCTTAGGAAACATCCACAAGAACATGCAGATTGGTTCTGATAACTTGCAAAATAAAATGTGGTAAATGGTCAGTCAAAAAGATTATCATCAGATATGATTTATTATCTCCTTCAGGAAACATGAGGGCATTCATTACACAGGGGGAGGAGTGTCTTTTCCATGAGTCACTTTTGTGCCTCTCATTTGCTCATTTAAAAATGAGCAAACTTAGTAATAAAGTCATATTTCATATCTTCGTGATCTCGTGTGATAGGTAGAGTCTGGGAAAACAACACAATAAAAATAGATGAAGCAGAAATTTTGATGCACTCGCTGGGGGATATTTTTTTGAACATCAGTGGTGTCACTACCGCAGACCCGGATCACAGTTTAGTGCTTTGTACCTTCATGAGTGCTTTTTAATTTTCCCTCTCACCTTTCCGAAAAAAAAAAAAAAAAATGGCATTTTAAAATGGGAAATACAGAAGAAAGGTTAGGAAAAGACATTGAAAACAGGTGTTGTCATGTTTCTCATGTGTACTTTTGGAAAACTATAGAAGAGAAGTAGGATCCCAGACAGCACCGAATGTTTGGCCCAACGATGACCCACATCTGCCGTCTTCTTTGTTTCACCTTTCCCCTGGAATGATGGCATTCACAGAGGCGAGCGTGACCACCTAAACTCCACCAGACATGGCCCAAATGAAGATTTGGGTCACAGACCTTTAGGTCACATCTGGCCCTCACAACATTTGTCATAACCCAGCTCATTGCATTTAATACATGCCATAACCCAGATACACCGAGCTCTTTATACATAACCTGGACCGCATCTTCTCTACAGAACACATAAGTGCCAGAGGGGCCCAGGTTAGGCCCAGATGCATCTGCTAAGGAATCATAATTTCTTTTAACTTGACAATTAAGTGTATTTTATCTGGTTGCTCAAACCATATGGTGAACTTAAACAGCTTCCTCTTAACCTGGAGCAGGTGTTACAAAACACTATCAGTGTGTTTCTCACAGTGAAGTTATATAACAGAAGGCTCATACTAGGAGAGAACGTACTTTGGTGTAGAAACTCAAAAAGAAAGAAGACCCTACAGCTGAAGGGCTACGACTGTGGCGGCAAAATAGGCGTCACAATCAAAAGCTAGAGATTTTGATGGTTGCATTTTTGTGATAAATACGATGACCTGAATCCTTGAGAATGAACTCTCATGTCTGTGATCTTGTCTACCGTGTGAATCGTGAGAATCCAACTCCCACGCTATGTCACTAATGCGTCTAACACAACAAATTTCATGGTTTACTTCTAGTTGCACATTTACCACAGCTTTTAGTGTTTGTTTAGAGATGGCTAGAAAACTAAATGAAAGATTATTTTGATTCTGCCAGAGAACTGTTGTTATGCAAAGTAACAAGAACACCTGAAACTGATAGTCCTTTTGCAAAACTCATTTTTTGACATGTAAACTTTAAATCCATATTAATTTATCTACATGTTTTATTGTATTGTTATTATTACTATTATTACTTGCATTTCAGAAGTGCATGCTTCATACAACTATAAAGTCTAAAAAAAACCATTAAGGGAACCAGAGTTTACATGAAATGGTGCATTTTTCTTCCCCGTGTGCACAAAAAGATGATTCAGCTATCGTTTCTGAGTTGTGCTTAACGTATGTTTTTCCCAAAGACCTTCATAGTTTCAATGAAAATGCTGACTGAAGAAAAACCTTTTTAACACACACTCAAACCCATACACACTTTCTCTCTCGCACACACAGAGCTCAATAACGCATCAAGCAGAAATGCACTGTGGCATTTCCATGAAGTTGTGTGTTATTTCCTGTTGCAAAGGAAGCTCTAAGTGGCTTCACTGCAACTACACACAAACACACACGCACACAGTTATGTTATACATCATGTAATTTGCATATTGACAATGTGCAAGAATAATAACTATAGGGTTTGAAAGCAGAATGAGAATAGAGTCATGTGAAAGAAAAGAAAACATGTTTCTGTTCTAAAGTTGTATATATCAGAATATAATAATTAAAAAGCAGGTTGCAAGTTCCCCGCCTTACTCTGGGGCTTCAAATGAGGTAATTAACAACATCAGATGACATATGAGGTGGTTTTGAAGCCTCTTTTTCTTTTTACAGTTTAGTAGCATTTTGCAAATGGGTGGAAAAAACAGGCCTAAGCAGGTGGCTGAAACACCTTATGTCAATCATTGTTAGCAGTTTTAGCTTATCGTATGCTAACCTGCGATGCCAACTCATTTTACTTGCATTAATTTGCCCCAAATCTATCTAATCATCATTTCAATGTCGCTACTGAAATGAAATCCAAAACGAGCACCTCCGGAGCTAAAACGAGGACTAGCGGAGCGCTGCTGGGACCGGCAGTCACGACCGACTGACTGGTTTGGCCTGGACGAGTCTGAGATCAGAGCTTAGCCAAGAGCTGGCAGCTTCTGCTAATCAAGTGTCAGCTAAACACAGTTATTCCTGCTTTTGCCACCCAAACTGTGAGTTGCCCTGAGTTGCCTCCAGGGCAACTCACAGCCAGTGACAGCGGTCTAGAAGTACAATGAACAGCACAACAAAAACATATTCTCTTTAAAACATGAATGACATGACTATGCTCTCTTAGGCCTTTGTTCACAGCTCAAGCTATGCTCAGACGGCAATAGCGTGCTAAATGCTAAGAAGCAAAAGTGTTAACTGGTCAGGGAGTGATGATCGCAAGCAACTGGCTACCAAGAAAAAGTTAATTCCCCTATAATTTCCTTATATGTAAATTTTTTACTTTATATTGCTTAAATTTTACCTAATGTGGTACCAAAAAAATTTCAGGTGTGTGTAAACACAATGTCAAAGGAAGAACAACATCAGCATTAACTTTAAATGCTTTAAAAAGCAATTTGTGCTCTCCATACATCTGAGAGGGCTTATGTAAGGCCATTTCCAAACTAGTTGAAGTGTGCCAGTGCAAAAAGATTAGTCACGAGTGGAAAACAAAACGACAGTTGTCAGCGTTCCCAGTAATGGACATCCTAGAAGTTCACCCAGCAGACAATTGCAAAAATCCTAAGAACTAAGAAAGAAGAAAAGATAAGATAGGACTTTATTGATCCCACAAGGGTACATTTGTGTGTCAGCACAGCTCAAGTACAAAAATAAGAAGAGTAAGAAAAACAATAAAATAAGGTAAGATAAAATGCAAGACTATACACAACAGTAGCTGGTAGTAGAACACAGTAGCACAGTTTAGGTTTGCAAATTTGCGTCTGGACAAGTACAATATCTGGAACATCCTCTGAAAAGAGGAGAAGAAAGTGAAAGAATATTTGGTAACAATGCATTGCACCACATTTGGTGAGCAGAGCTAATCTGCACAATCACTTTATGCAAAGTGTCAAGTACGATGGTGGCGGTGATGTTACACTGCCACGGCACCTACAAGAGCTCAAATGTTTCTCAACTTCAACGTGCTGCAGACTCACGACTCAAACACTACTCACCATTTTTTAACCGGAACGATGACGACATCTACTGGGCAGACTCTGCAACTGTACCTGAGACACCGGCTGGGGTCAGTAAGATGTGCGATTACAAAAACGAAACAGGCCTCAGTGGTTGAATGACATTAAAATAACTATGCTGACATTATAATTCACTACAGGGTATTAATCAACATGACTGCGACTGTTGTCACCTGATACACAACCTCATGATGCCCAAAAGACATAAACAAATAAATATAGATGAAATGATAAATTTGTCCTTTTGGAGAAAGTTTGATTACTTAAGTTATTCACTAGCATCGATTTCTGGAATGTGCATGTATTATTTTTTGTTTGTTTTTTTCAATGATTAACTTATAAAGTGGGTTTGATATCTAAATATATGCACCTTTAAATGCACAAAAGTGTATTAGTATGAAAGATTAATTGAAAACACAAATAATGTTAGCCGTTTCTGGATTTTCTGTGTGTAATGACAAACGGAGTTAAATGAATACATTTTATGCAAATTAAAAGCCATTGAAATATGAATTTTATTCAACTTTCTTTTAAATCTGACGGTGTGGACCGCACTGCCTGGATTATGTGACATGTGGTGTCACAGAGAGCTGGAGAAAAACTCCAGAAGGAAGCGTTCTCGGTGCACGAAAAACTAATTGTTTTCCTTACATAAGTAAAAGTTTGCCTCTTTTTTCTAGTTTTTGAGTCTCCCATCACACATATGTTAATGTCTGTGCCTGACCACAAATAGACATTGCTGATTTTTTTTTTCATGAGCTTCTCTCAGCTCATTACCAAGCCTCAAGAAGTTTGACCAATCAAAACCCACTTCAGCCATTGTCTGCTCGGTTTAAAGACCTTCTCCTTGTGATTCTAAGCCTTTCTCATTTAAAAACAACAATGGGTTGTTGGAGTTATGCTGGGTGTAAAGCTACACAGGAGCTTAGAGATTAAAGATTAAAATTCGATATCTGAAAATCAGCATAATGTCTTCTTTAAAGAGACATTTCATTTGCATTAGTCAATGGTCATAATGTCTCTTTTTGGATGTTTCTCTCCAGCAGGAAACGGTCTTTCACTTTTAAATAAATTTGATGGATAGTGGACAAAAACACTAAATTTTCATATTCTATATATAAATATACAGTTTATACATACGCCGTTTATGTATGCATGTCTCACCGTTGAGCCCTTTGTGTTTACTGAAAATCGTCACGCTGCTTGAAACCTCTAATTCTTTAAAAACCTGAAAGAATTGACTCAAACCCTTCATATATTGGCTGATAACTTTAACTGAGTCCAAAGTGCATAACTGGTGGTGGCGTAAACAAAAATAAACTGCCAGTGACAACATTTAGACCCTAGATGGCAGCAGAGTGCAACTCTGAACTTAAAGGGCTGCTTTTCAACTTTTTCTTGTAACTTTTATTCTCTCTGTCTTTTACAGTAACTTTGAGCAGACCCTTTCAGCATGGATGGGCTCAACATGGTTGGAGCACCTGGGAGTTCTGCAGGGAATAACGGTGGAATGAGGCTGAGCCTGTGCAAGAGCCGGTCGTATGATAAAGACGGACGCTAGAAATAAACTGACCTCTGGCCAGGCAAATCTGACACCCTCTGAACATGCACACACAGTTTTCCATTGGTCCTGAACCCAGGGACCCTCGCAGCAGATCAGTGTGCCTGCTGGGGTCCAGACTCGATTGTACAGACAGTTTCCATGACTGCTTTGATATTTAGGGTTGGAGGAAGGCGACATGCCAGACCGACACTCAAAAACCTACTGCAATAATTCTGACATAACCAGGTCAGAATGGGAATAAATGGCTTTACATAGTTCCATATTTATGCGGTTGAAATTTTGCCGTGGTGTCTAAACTCTCAGATTGAATTATAGTGCAACCAAAGTCTACTTAAAGTTCAGCTAGTGAGATCACAAAGGTTTCAGGCTGCGTTAAAACTAAAATAGAAGCTGGAAAGAATGAAATATGATTAGGGTTTTCAGCTCTGGGTTGAAATTTCAGTGTTAGTTTTGGTTTAACATGGTTATGATTCAGTATTATTGGATTTAAATGCTTTTACTTTGACTGCAGGTTTATGATGCTCAGGGAGAGCTTACAACAGTGAGTAATAAGGTTTTATTTTCCAAGTGTAACATAGGGATTATTCCAGGTGCATATACGGTGGACTGGCAAAAAGATGGAAGTTACCATTTAGGAATTTTAAGCCACTTTAACCACAGTTCCTTCATTTTCTGAGGCTCAAAAGGTATTTGGACAAAATTACATAGTTTTCAATGATGGGATGAAAACTCCTTTAGTTAGTCATTTTCTGAAGTCTGAAGTTGGATTCCATGGGTCTTGGGTATTTTTCTGCATTCAGAAAATCATGTTCTGTCAGATGGAGATCATTCAGCTGGTTTGACCATATATTTAGGTTCATTACCCATCAGCACTGGGAAGACGGATAGAGCGTCTCAGAATTCATCTCCCTGCTTCTGTCAAGAGTCCCATCATCACTAAACGCCAGTGAGGCCGTTCCATAACAGGGCCACCGCCCGCTTTGACACCATCCCTGTCCTCATCATCATGATATAGAGCATACCAAACTGCTGATATGACCAACCCTACACTTCTTGTCTCTCTCTTATAGTTTTACGTAGTTGTCAAACCTAATGACGGCCCTCAAATCTACTGTGGTGGTGTGTTAAAGTTAAATCATAAAAATTAAGTCAATTCCCAAATACTTGGCAAGAGTTTAGGGAAGGTAGTGGTGGAAGGATGCCAGTGGGGTTTCAGGTGACTTTATGATTTTTATGGAAGAGTCCAATGTGTACAAAAGATTTAAGGTTTTTGATGGAAACACATTTAGAGTCAGATGTAGCAGATTTGCAATTAATTATAATCAGATTAGGACTGCTCTGCAACAGATTACAGAGGATTTAAGACTAACCCTAAAGCCATAAAATGTGGAATGATAAGTGCTCTGTCAGACAAACTTGCTGCTTCTTTCAGTGCCTTTTAATGTGGTTACAGAATTACAAAAGAGAAGGGGCTGTAACTTGAACTGGAGTAACAGCAACAGGTTTAAGATGTGTGGTGAGAAGGCTACAAAACATAGTACAAAACGTCTAGGATGTGTTATGAACTTTTAGGAATAGGCTATAAAACTTAATGTTTTATTACAGCAGTTTGAAACGAGGATAGAGCAGGTTTTGCAAGACTTGGAACTGAATTTAGTTGGATGAAGGATGTTTTCCAGGAGGTTTAGGGTAGGTTGTAAATGAATCAGAGTGCATTTGTCATGAGTTAGAGGCTAGGAGAGTAGAATCGAGCTGAGCAGTGACATTAGGTGCTTTTGAACCGGTAATACACTGTGGTCTGTTTAGTGCCATCTAGTGGTGAAGTTTTAAACTTCAACAAACTGATTAAACACAACAGTCACTCGGGTGATAATTTTGTTGCTTCTCTGAAGAAAGCGCCTGTACCTGCTGCATATTTGAATGTCTATCAAACAAGGAATCACAGTAAAATTTTAACATGACTTTGTATTAAAATGTATTTATAAACAATTTTATTCTATTTTTGTGCCCAAGTCGTACAGAATTGAACTTCAAACAAAAGGAATAAAACATGTTATCTGTGAGCCATAGAAGGTTAGATCTGCATCTAAATTAGTTTAGACACAAGTTGCTATGGTAACAACAGCATCACCGTAGGACCAAGGAGTGAAAATGGCCATAATGATTTTATCATCTGTTACTTGTTTATTTTAGCTCACTCTATGAGGGTCTGTAGGTCACATACCGCCCCTGCTCTCTCGCTGCATCCCACCTGCTCAGGTGGCAGCCAAGTGCATGCTGGGTGACGTCCTTGCTTACCTCCTGTGCTGAGGATCAGTTTCCATGTTTATGAATACATATACATTAAGAAAAAGTGATAAAAAAAAAAAGCACGATAAAAATGACCAAAATGCAATTAGAAAATGCCCTTCCCACAAAATAGTCATCTGCTGTTTTTTAAGATGTACAATTATAGGAATTTACAGTGAACAGTAAACGTCACATTAGAACAGCTGCTACTTTACAAAGTATACAGTGGATGTGGTTTGACATTTGTACTGTAAGAGGATGTTAATTTGGGGCCACTTGATCGGGTTACCTGTGTGTGTCTCCACCACAACATCCCGCTGAGCTCTATGTTACATGCGCTCTAAAATAGAAACGCCAACAGGGTTAGCTGGGCGGGTGGACTGCAGCAGGGTGGAAAACGCCCAAACATCAGAGTCCAGATTAACCTACATCACCATGTCACAGCTCGGCAGCTTCACTGACTCAGCAGCAACAGAGTCACATTCAAGCGACAGAGTCAGCATCACCCGACTCACGTGTACTCGCATAGAAATGGGTCTTTAACATGCTGAATATCATGCACAGGTTGTTCACTTGTTAAACAGTCACCCAAAAGTGGACTCCGTGTCACTGAAAGTATATCTTTCTGCGTGACTTTCCCTGACACTCGTTTATCCTCCTGCAAACAGTCTAAAAGCACCTTAGTCCTTCTGTACTTCCCCAGCTTCACTTTTAATACCACTTCTAAACCCACTTTGGGACTGAATTACCTGATCTCCTGGTTTTGATGACATGGACCGACCCCTTTTGTCTTGTGTTGAATTTGTGACACAATTACAGCTCATGTAGCACAAACACACACACACACACACACCTGCTGAGTCACCTGCACCTCTCCCTCCTGCTGTGATGGTCCAATCCAGCGGACAGGCCTTGACCAGGCAAACAATGTCAAGTTTATGTTGGAGATTAAAAAGAGATGCCAAGACACGTACTTCCGCTGCTCTTCATCCTGATCCTCTCAAACACCTGTGGAGTCCTGCAGAGGCACAGCTGTCACAGACATTGGTGGCCTTCTAGAACCACCTGTGAACATGCGATTCAGAGGAAACTTTTTCATTTTTTAAGGATTTTTTTTTAACACATTTTTTCCCCTTTTGCTGGCTTCATTACCTAAAATGTGATGATTTGATGCTTTTCTGACACTTTATGAAAAAAAATGAATCCATCCATCAGTTGAAAAAACAACAACGTAATCATCTTAATAACTTCTAACAATGACCAAATAATCATTTGACAGTATTATACAGTCCAGTTAGTTAACAATTTGGTTAGTGAAAGTCTTTTAAAAGACACAAACCAGTGAATGATGACATAAATCACCAGTTCAGTTTTTATGAATGACGAGCTGCTGCATCATGGGTAGGGCCCTCCTCCGACCACCTGCCCTTGAGCCAGGCAGCAGCTGCTCCTGTTAGTCCGGTGCAGACTTCCATAATTAGCAGCAGCGTCCTTCCTGCTAATCTCCCCCACCTGACTAATGTGGAGCACAGCTGCTCCAATCACACGGTTGCTCATCGTTACCATGGCAAACTAATTATCTTGTCAATGACTGCGAGGAAAGAACTGGAGTATGAGAAAAGGGGAAAAGTGAACGTTTGAATGGCTGGGTGACAAACTGCCAGTGTGTGCGTGTAATTTGTTTTATTGGAAGATTTTGGACACAAAAGATTTCCACTAAGAGAATCATAAAATTTCATGATGGTCTTGGTGGACATTAGGCGAGGTTAAAGAAGTTATTTTTTTCTGCAAAATAGGAGAAGCCACATCAGTGGAGTTATGCACATTTGCAAAGAGTTTGAACATGTAGAATCCCCAAATTAGATCTATAGTCTGGTTTGAGACCGTATTAGAGGCATATTGGATGTAAAATGTGCAGCTCTTTCTGGTCGGAAATTCAAATCTGGTTGATATAAAGTCACAACTATACAAAGTAAGTCGACCGTCTTGTGGCATGATGGAAATCATGGTGGTGAAAGAGTGACACTGTTTTAATGAAGTGCGTCTGGGTAATAACCGACACCAATGAGTCACTTAGACTGACGTTCATTTTTAGCAGCTATATTTAAAATTATTTGTAAAGAAAGTTATTTTTGCCCTCACCCCTTTACATGCAGCGTGTTGGTTCTCGCACCTTCTGTTGTAATAATCCAAACAGCGTTATTAACAGTTTGCGCCCTGGTTATCATGACAGCCCGTCTCAGCTTTTCACGAGTCCGTGTCACGGTGCCGTGATGTCACAGGCTCTTCCGTGGTGATTCCGCATTTATTAACACCATAACACTTGGGAGCCTGTGTTGTCATGGAAACCCCCTCTGATCCTCAAGGACTCTCAGAATCATGCAGTTATATTTAGAGCTTCCGGTCCCTCTTGAGCACAAGTTTGAACTTTTATTTTACATGAAAGAAGAAAAGTTAACTTACAACAAATTTGTTAATTTTTTTAACCCATTAAAACAAAACGTAAGCAATTTATTGGTGCAACTACAAATTTAGGAAGCCCCTTCTAAAACACACCAAACATGGTGTCATCCTTCATTATGACAGTCTTTTATATAAGATGTTGGTTCCCTTTAAATGATAACTGATTATTGAAGAACCAGATACCATTTAAAAGGCACTCTATATATAAATAAATTAGGAGGTCTGTATTTTGTTTTTGTCGAACTTCACTCGAGTAGCTTCCAGCGGCTCTCCAAGCAGCCGTCTACTTTATCATCTCTCTAAAATAAACAATATTAGCCTCTGTACTTTTCATGTCCACGCTCTTTAAAAAGCCCCCTTTAACCTGATTAGCTATGAAAGCAGCACTTACCAAAAAAGAAGACACATTCGGACCAAATTAAAAGCCTAATTTGCTCCGAATGGGTCTGCTGCCTTAGTGAGTTTAGTATCTATTGCTGATTTTACACCGCCAGAAAACCACCGGGCCAGATGTTGCCCAAAGCTCACAAGCTGGGCCGCGGTTACTCCGAAGACTACCAAGTTAACATCCCAGATAGATATCCTAGAATAATTGAAAAAAAAAAAGAAAAAACGTGGACCAACTTTACCCTTATTTGATGGTGTTGAATCAAAGTAAGTGTGGTTGCTTACACTAAACAACATAGCCATCAGATGTGGCCGAAGCCCACATGTGGCCCTCACAACATTGGCTTTAACCACTATCAAAACCAGATCATGCTCTTGCATATCATAACCCAGGTCATGACCTTTGTGGGTCTTATCTGGCCTGTAAAACACTTACCAGTGTTGTAACTCAGACATGTGCAAGTGCCAAAACTGGCCTTGAATATGTCCAAATGTGTTTGCTATGGAGGATTGAATTGCAAATTGCCCCCCTCATAAGAAAACTTCAAAATAAACAAACATACTGTTTCAAGTTTAAGGTATATATATTATATATATATATATATATATATATATATATATATATAAAAATCAAAACTGACCTCACGAATTACCAATACATAAAGTTGAACAATAAAATTGTTTAATTCATTTTTTTTCCACCACAATAAAATTTAACAAAGGCTCACTAGAAAAGTGTCAACTTCTGTGTTCTGTACAGTAAATACAGTACATTGCAAAACTGGCCACGCCGTGGCACTGCGGCGCATTTAACACCTCCAAAAAAAAAAAAAAAAAAAGTATTTTAAAACACTTTGCACAATATATACAAATAAAATCAGCAATTAAAATCCATCTGGAAAACCTTAAAGAAATCCAGCGCAATCTCATGCTAACGGCTTCAAACCTCTGGCTGCCTCTAGAAAAAAAAAAAACAAAACAAAAACTGCTAATGAGCTAGTAGGCTCGCGGGCTACTGCTGCTTTCACACAGTTAACAAAACAAAAGAAAAGAAATCTGAATGCTACCAAGAGGCCAGCCAGTCTCATTATTTATTTTTTACGCCACATTTGCTTTCTTCTCTTTGTTGTCTGAGAGGCAGCTCCTTCGTCCTCGAGTGCCTCCTTGTTCATAAACTTTAATGCTTTCTGACAGCCTACCTGTGTGCTTTAGCAGTTAGTGCTTTGCTAGCTTTGTAAAGGAATGCACTTTGGTAGAGTCAACCAAATGCCCTGGGTGTTAGACAAAACAACATTAATGCAATCTGAGGTACAAACATGAAAAAAAAAAAAAAGCTTGAAAAATCACATTAATGCTAACGGCCTGCGTGAACACCTCTGAAGAACTCCGCTAGCTGGAGACAGCAGGCAGGGTCGTGCTATTAGCGACTAGCATTCCGTTAGCAGTAGGCTAGTGTTAGCGTCACTCTGGACAAAACCAACGTCAGTTCAGCAGCTAGCGGCTGGACGCTAGCAGTCACACGGAAAGTGTCAGTTTAGCCCTGTAATCAGCAGGCGTCGCCCGTTCCTGAGGCGACGGTGGGCTGATATGTGTCTGTACATTGTGCAGCCATGTTATCCCCACCCCCACCCCCCTCCCCCCTCATCCTGACACACAAACACTTGGTGATATCAGTGCTGATCAGTTTAAAGCTACAATCTGAATATATAGGTATGTTGGTCTACTTTGTTGTTGGCTCTGTAAACATCAAGGAGGCCCACGGATGAATTGTGAAGGTACAAAATACTCAAGGCAAAGTTCCTTAATTCCCAGTGGTCCCTAAAGATTCCTTTTTATGATTTAAATTGTATATACTGTGTATTATTTCATTTATTTAGACTTAGTTTTGTGGCACTTTGAGATTTTTTTTTAATGAAAAGTGCATTACAAATGAAATTTATTACCATTATTACCATTATTATTATTATTATTATGATAAGATACCACTGTTTACATGGCTGGATGAATACTCTCAGTGGACCCAACATGGAGAGAAAATTATATTTTTAGTGATTGTAAATTAATGGAAAATGAACTTATAAATTAACTTAAAAAAATGATTACAAAAAAACTACAGTATATCCTCTATTTAAAAAAACATATTATAATCATATTTTTTTAACGTTTTGTTTTATTGAAAAAAAAAAAAAAAGAAAAGAAAATTTTCTCTTCTTTAAACTGTTAATGTTTTACTGATGGTCATCCCAACAAGAAAACTTAAGTTAAGCCATTAAAAAGAAATGTGTATATATATATATATATATATATATATATATATATATATATATATATATATATATATATACACACACATATAAAACAAAAAACTAATTGATTATGAATGTGTAAACTAGACATTCCTTTTTTTGTTTTATATATCAGTTTTATCATTATTATTATTATACAATTATTTGCTGCTGCTACTGGTACTTCATCCAGTTTCTGGTTCATTAAAAGTAAGGTAAGGAATTTCTGGATGACATCACATCTGTTGTCTTCTGTAACAACAGATTAAGGAGACGTGAAGAAACTTGTTCCAGGTTTTGGGGCCAGGACTGTGCATGATGTTTTAACAGGTCCATATCGGACTAGTCTGACATCACGAGTTCACCTGGTATTTTGTTGAATTTTTTTTTTTTTTAACCAAACAAGGAGCCAGTCAGTTTGCAGACTTCAGCCAACAACATTGTTCCGAGTTGCACCCGAAGATACAACATGATTCCCTGACAGCTGAGTTTTTTTGTGGAATATAACCAGCAACTGTTGGCAAGATACAGCCACTATGTAAAAATGGCTGCACGTGTGTCAGGAGGGCGTGGCATGGCGATGAAATACTTGAAGGCACAAAGTTACGACTTTCAGCAATCCATCTCACTAAAAACACAAAAATAATTAACAAAAGGAAAAAAAAAAAAAAAAAAAAAAAAAAAAAAAAACTACACACAACCAAACATCCAAACTGTTAAAAAACCAAAAACAACAGAGGATCCCCTCTCAAGTTGCTCCTCCTCCTCCATTAGGAGGGGGTGGAACTTCCCCTGAGATGGGTGGAGCAGGTGGGGTCTTGTGTGTTCCACATTGCCATTTTTTTTCCTGTGCATCACGTAATAGTCATCCACTTCCTGTGCGCTACATGTCATCAACCGGCCAATTGCGTTCATGGTCAATCCTGGGAACCCCCTCCTCCTCATCATCCTCATCATCCTCATTACCATCATCATCATCATCTTGATCCTCCAGCGCCGTATGATTCATTTTCAGAGTCCGTTCAGATATAGTTGTGGGTGTGTTTGTCTGTATGTGAATATGTCTTTGAGGGAACAAGGTTAAAAACTAAAAAAAAAACATCCTTTTTATATTGCACACACGTACTGCTACACACACACATTCAAGTATACAGTATGAACTGCACGTCAGTAAAAACACAGATTAGACTTATAAATATTAAACTGTGGCAAATAAATAAACACTTCTTACACACCTCCCATCTTCATCCCAATCACACTAATTGATAGTAATAGATAACAATACTGAACGTATCATTAGTTGAGTTTGATCACAGATTTGATGTTTGTCTAAGTGGAAGGAATTGATCTGATCTACTGTGGCGCTACACGAGAATCTCGTGCTGGTGTGGGTCAACTGGTGTGGGTCAACTGGTGTGGGTCAACTGGTGTGGGTTATCTGGTGTGGGTTATCTGGTGTGGGTTATCTGGTGTGGGTTATCTGGTGTGGGTTATCTGGTGGGCCCAGTCACAACAGGAAGTGAAAGCAATTCCTACAAGTGATCGTGTGGTTTCATGTGGAGTCAGAAACAAGCTGTGAAGCTTTGATGACTTGTAAGAATTAATTTTCTAATTAATCATGAATTTAAAAAAAAAACCAAACATTTTATAATTAGGACAAATTTGACCTACCTTCAAGCAATTATTTTCTAATGTTTTCACCTAAATGTCTCTACCAGAACTCTGCGTTCTGCTGGCCAGTATCTGTTACTCAAACTTACGGTACTAGATTGGCTTTTGGCACAGAAGGGCACTATGTCACTTTTCTCAGTTGTAATTTATTTTATTGTCACATTTTCATTTTTACTCTATTTTAAAATATTTTAGTTTATATTTTTTATGAGATGCGTGTATTGATCTTTCATTTGCTGTAATTCTGTGAGGCACTCTAATCAACTTAGGTTGTATAAATGTGCTACGTAAATAAAGGTTGATTTGATTTAATTTAATTTTCAGCTATTTTTATTTTTTTTTGTAAATCTTTGACATTCAGGGATGGTGTTAGATTTGATCGGCTCTGCTGTGATTGGGGGGGGGGGGCTGGGTGAGGAGGTAGGAAAATAAGTGTGGCATTATAAAAAAAAATCTATTTTTAAGAAAAAAAAAATCACGTATTTTGATTTTAGTTAATGATCATTTAATGGTCTAATATTTCAATATCATCAGCATATGAATATGTGTTTTAAGTAATGATATATGTGGTATTCCATAATTTTTCCATGATTATTTAGTATTTCTTGCAGGTTGCACATCAGGGTCACAGTTCTAGTAGAAACGAGAGTACAAAGTGACTTAGTCTGACCGCCAGCAGAAGTTTGGGTCTCCTATTCTGAGTTTCAGATTATTTATAAAGACCAGTGAGCCCTCTCCAAGAAGTCAGATTGAAACAAAATGCTCTTCATTACTCTTCAGTGTCAATCCATTTTTTGGAAAAAGTCATGTTTCTAATTTCTCAAGACTGATCTTAAATTCACACCTGTATTGTGTTTTTATTAGATGAGATTTAAATTAAAACTAAATGTTTTTGTGTTTATTGATTTTTTTCCCCCAAAAGTATTGATTCTGCTTGATATCAAATCATCCACCTGACTTAGTACACCCCTGTACTGATGTGACTGGGCCATCCTAAAATACTGTTTCTTATACAGACTGTACTGCTTTAAAAAGGAACCCCTGAATTCAAACCACAGCTTATGTTTACTTCTATGTCCAAACAACACACACCAGAGACACAGGTAGGTGCAACATGCGAGAAAAAGAAAAAAATTAATAAATAAAGAAGGCAACACAGCCCATTTGTGGACACCTGTGTTACAACGCTACACTAATCCACGTCAAATCAAATAAATTAAATAACGCTTACAAATATCACCTGTGAACGGCTGCTATTCGTCTTTGAGAATGGTGTCATTTTGAGGATTATGAATAAAATGGATAACAGCTAACATTATCTGTTGGTTATTATTATATTTATTACACAGTGAACACAGTTTGTGTTACAATTTGAGGTCTATAATATAACTGATGACATTTCTCTCCACTAACCCTGAGCTGAAAGTACCTTCAGACTCTCTGCTGCTGAGCTCAAGTTACATATAAAAATCTTCAATAACAGCCTGCCTCCTACCTCACCCTCTCTTTGGCTCTTTCTTTGTTGTCGTTGTTGAATTGAGGATCTTAAACTGGTAAATTATGGGCGAAAACCACGCTTGCCGAGCACCCAGAGGTTAAACCATCCAGGTTTCTGGGCTGTGACATTCTCACTGACAAATTTGAAGGGGACCTATTGTGCTTATTCATAGAGCATTTTATCCTAGGACTTCACTTAAAGAGCTCCAAACAACTTCAACTTTGGGGAAAAAAAAAAAAAAATTCTTTCCATCTTTAACTGACACTTGATGCATCCTCTCTGCCAATAAATATTTTTTTGCTCCTGTCTCTTTAAAGATTCCCTCCCGAAACGCTCCCTTTCACCAGATTGGTCAAGCTGCTGGAAACCTGTTTCGGGGCGGTGCTCGGCTGCGAGCAATTCTCTTTGAATTTGTTGAACAAATAATTGTATAAAGGAAACTTTTACAGGAAGTTAAAGTTTAGTTGTTCTATAGATAAAAATCTGAAAACAAAACAAAAAAAGCACAATAGGTCCCAGTTAATAAAAGCCAAACCACAGTATTTTGGTTTGAAGATGTCTGTGCCTGGACTGGTATTCGTGCCAAGCTTTTTTTGACGGCTGCTAAAGATTAAAATTAATCTAAAATTTATATTCCACATCTCTGTTCCATTTTTTAAGAGTATAAATACAATTCTTATTTCTGTATAGAGCCCTGTGATTTCAAAAATGGTATAATTTGTCTGTAAAATCACCTTCCCTGGGTTCAATACTCATTCAAACTGGTTATTGTTAACGCAAAAATCCTTCGCCAGCAACGCTCGTCTACTTAACCTGTTAAGCTTCCCTGCTAAACCTTTAAAACAAACGCGTAAAAACACTTACTTGTCATTTAAACATTTAGTCATTCTGTTTTTTTATAAGGCTTGGGCAGTGGAGAGCTAAAATACTATGGCTAAATATGGCTAAGGCTAGCCACAGGACTGCCGAAGAAGGCAAAGAGCACGTCCGCTACAGTTAGCGGACCGCTTAACGTCTGCTAGGCTAACTGCTAGCCGGTTCAATGGAAAATAGGTAGCATTACGACAGCCAGATCTGAACAAATAGCTGCTTAATAACTAACCAGTGCCAGTTAACAGCTAGCCAGCTGACAGGCACTATGCTAGCAAGCTAACAGCAGCTAGCAACTCATTATGTAACAAACCCTAGCTAAGAAAGTCAGCTAGCTAACAGGTAGGTGGGTTAAGTCTGGGTTGCAGGATCTTTGATAGTGGTCATTTCAGTTACAAAAGAACAAGATAAAACCCCACCAACGCCTCCACACTACAACACAATATTACGTGTTTCATAGAAAAATGAAACAAAAACCAGCACGCTAACTGCTCCAGAGCTGTAGCTTCAGTATTAAAAGGGTATATCACGCGAGTCAGTCGGGTACAACGTCCCTCCTATGTGAGGTCTGACAACTGTCTGCAGATATAACCTTGTAAGACTTAAGTCACTCGGGATTTTGGTGTTGTGTTGATTAATCAACTCAGCTGAATAGATTCTGTGCTAAAAATATTTAAAAAAGCCTTGTTCCCTCCATCAGCACCATGTTTGTAATGTTTTTGTGGGTTTGGAGCTACAGAGTGGGGTGATGTGTTTTGATTGTCTGAGCAGCACCGTAGCCATTTTTTTTAAATTTATGTATTTTTTGTTTTACTTCATGTCTTGCTGCTCAAAATATAAAAAGTAACTTCTGTCTTTTCCATGCAAGGCTGAGAGTTAGAGGTGTCTGAACGCACCCAAGTCTATCGGGTCAGCTTACATCCCAGCCATGTAACTTTGTTTGTTTGAATACGACTGCGGTAGTCTTGAATGCACCCCAGCAACGCTTATAAAACCTGGAAAGCTGGACAGACCGGTTTTATTCAAGTTTAACTGGTTACTCAGAAAGCTCACCTTTCATCGCTCACAACAGCGAGCGGGGTGCATTCATTCTCAGCTCACCAGTTTGGGCAGAACTGTTCTAGGCTGGATGTTTCCATTGGCGTCAGTGATTGCAGCCAAGTTAGTCCTAGTTTTGGAGGAGGAGGTGGCAGTTGAGGAGGTGGTAGCGAGCTTGGAGAGGGAGGTGATGGCACCATCGGTGGCGGTGCCCCGTTTAAACGAAGAGGTCTTATCTCCTGTGGTGGTTCCTGTTGGTGGCTTGGGGAGTCGTCTCCTGAGCCATGGGTGGCGCAGTGCCTGGCTTGGCGTCATCCTGAGGGCCGGATCCCACTCTAGACACTGTTTGAGGAAGTCTAGGAAGAGTGGGTCATCGCAACCCTTCAGCGCTGTGCTCCAGTCCTTGCTGCCTGGGGGGCCACGTACTTTCCCCCGTCGTGACCGCCCACCATTCAGCACCGTGCTACCATCAGGCAGTGTGGTAACAGTGCAATACCGTGGGTACCCTTTGGATGACACAAAGTTTTTTGCCCGCTTGGAGGCATCTAGGATCTTTTGACTGGGCATTCCCAGTAGTTCAATGATGCAGGCAAGCTGGTCTGCTTCATCTTCACCTGGCAGGAGGGGGTAACCAGTCAGCAGCTCAGCGAGGATGCAGCCCAGGGACCACATGTCAATAGGCATCCCATACCTGGAACCTGGAGGACAGGGCAAAGCAGTCTTGAGTCTTATATCCCACCCCATTACTTTCTTGTTTTTAGACCGATCGTGTAACTTTCTTTGCAGGTGCCTATGGCTTCCATATGACTCAATAACTCAGTCTGGGTTTATCTTCTGATGTTCTTCCAAGAGTCATCGGTTTTTTTTCCCCATTTATAAGATTTGATACATTAGGTATCGCATATTTAATAAACTGGCTTTTAAGTCATATTTGGCTACTTTAATCAAATCAAATCAAATTATCAAACTTTTTTTTTTTATTATGTTGCATAAGATGTTTGCACTCAGTGTAGAAATTCACAACACTGAGTGTAGTGAATTTAATTAGTACACATAAGGGAAAGGTTAAAAGCAGCTTGTATTGCCAAACTGCTTTTAAGTTAGGTAGATAAAAGACAGATGCGTTTTGTTTATGTGGTTTTCTTTACCTAGAATAACCTCAGGTGCTCGGTAGAACCTGGACTGGATGTAGGTGTAAACCCTCTGATGCTCATAACAGCTGGAACCGAAATCTATGACCTGCAGGAGAAATGAGACAAACTAATTGTAGTGTTGGACTTAAAAGGAGCAAAAGGTGTTTCGTTCTGCATGACTCTGTGTCTCACCTTGGTGCCGCTGCGTCCTTGCTGCTTGAGTAAAATGTTTTCAGGCTTGAGGTCACAGTGAATGATGCGATTCTTGTGCAATGCGTCCAGACACTGCAGGATGGAGTGGGCAAACTTCCTGACCAGCGGGAGGCTGAAGCCCTGGAACTTGTTCTTCTTGATGAGCTCATACAGGTTCATGCTGAGCAGCTCAAAAGTCATGCAGATGTGGTTTCGGAAGGTGAAGTTCTCCAGCATGTGGATGACGTTCATGCTGGAGTCCTTGTCCTGCTTTGTCAGGTGCTCCAGGATGCGGATCTCCTCCGCCGCCTGCCGGTGGAAGCGTTTCTCGTTCCGGACCATCTTCAGAGCCACATGGGTCTGAATTTTGTGGTCAAAAGCCTTCACCACCTGCAGGAGGAGGACATACACGGTACTCTCATTAATGTTACTAGTCAGACCAGATGGTGTTTACACTGGTTTACCAACAGTACATTTCTAGAGTGATTCACCTCACTTCACTTCAACTCAAAACAGAGCTGCAGGTCTTTGAAGTCAGTAGAAATTTTATTGTTTTTAAAACTAAATAAATGTCAGTGGGTTTTTGGTACGAGTCAACAACACTATGGGTTTCTGGCTTTTACTTAGATGAAACAGGACCTCTGAAGATGTCACCTTTGAATGTGACTTTTGAAATAGAGGCTGAGTTACCACATGTTGAAAAGTGCTTACAAAGAGGTTCAAAACAACCACAAAATAACACAAAATTATCACAATGTGACTAAATCTGATCACAGCAAAAACACAAATTGAGAATAATGTTAAATCAGACTTGAGATGCCCACAAAACGGAAACCACCTGTTTAACGTACCTGCCCAAAGCTGCCTTTGCCGATGACTTTCAGGACTTCATAGCGGTAGGCGATGTGGTCATGTGGGACGTGGATGTAGGACCCTTGATCATCGTCATAGCCACTATTGTTGGCTCCGCCCTGAACGCCCGACCTCTTTTTTGCATTTGGACCGACAAAATACACTGAAAAAGACAGTTATTAAATTATATAAAGACAGTTTTTAATCAGTTAAATAATTAAGTGAAGTTTATTCTTGAGTTCAATCCTAAATCAACAACGTTATCAGCAATAATTGGACAGCGAGAGCATCTTTATGAAAGCAGCTCACCCTCTGGGTAGCTGAACACCTCATGGTGTTCAAACGAGGACATTTTGGACATGAACTGCTTCATGACCTGGTCAGGGGTCAGCGCGGCGGGCTTTGGCTTGCTTTCGGCAGACTTGTTGGAGGTGGCGCTGCCCTGGCGGCAGTGATGGGCGGGCTCTGACGCTGAGGTCTGTCGGTCTGGCAGCGGCAGGCCTGGGCGCGTGGAGCCCAATGGAGCCAGGCCGTTAGGCTGGGAGGTCAGGGCCGAGAGCTTGTTTATGTTCTCCTCGTACAACTGGGTGATATGGACCTGTGACTGTGAGGATAGCTGGACGGCGTCCGTCATGGTGGCTTTAGGACCTCCCTGAAGGGAAATGGAAGCATCAAATAAGCCAGAGTAAAAAAAGTAAAAATGAAATAAAAATAAATAAAAATTCCAACAAATCCAACCGTTAAATTTCCTCGCTCCTATACATTATATTCCACAGTCAACTGTCAGCTGTATTATTAGAACATGGACGTGTTTGGGAACAAAAGCAACTCAGCCACATGGAAGTGTTTGGGCACGTAAACTGATGGAGTGGGGTCAGCGGATGCTGAGGCGCATAGTGCGAAGAGGTCCATTGCTGCAGACCTCCAAACTTCATGTGACCTTCAGATTAGTTCAAGAACAGTGCTCACAGAGCTTCATGGAATGCGTCTCCATGGCCGAGCAGCTGCATCCAAGCCATACATCACCAAGTGCAATGCAAAGCATCAAACGTGATGAAATGTGAAGTTTGGTGGAGGGGGGATTATGGCGTGGGGTTGTTTTTTTTTTGTTTTTTTTTTAGGAGCTGGGCTTGGACCCTTAGTTCCAGTGACAGGAACTCTGAATGCTTCAGCAAACCAAGACATTTTGGAAGAATGTTCATGGGAATTTTTGATCACTCTTTAACCTTGTGGACAGCCTTCCCAGAAGAGTTGAAGCTGTTATAGCTGCAAAGGGTGGACCGACGTCATATTGAACCCTGTGGATTAGGAATGGGATGTCACTTAAATTCATATGTGAGTCAAGGCAGGTGAGCCAATATTTGTGGCCATATAGCGTAGATATGATCTACTTTTCTTATAATACTATTTTTTTAATCCTTTAATTTGTGTTGCAGCCGTGGTTTTTCCTGCCTCTCTTGCTTCACCTGACAAACTATAATGATGACCACACATGCACACATGTGGATGGTGAACATCTGAATGAAAACAGTCTATTTATTCACAACACTCTCTTTCTTGTTTTTAGTCGCTCAGTGAGTCACTCCCTGTTGCCATGGGGAGCGGCACACCTGGGCCCTTTCATACAACAGAGGTGCGCACATGCACATGCACAAGCACAAGCACACACGCACACAGAGCGTCTCAGTTCAAAGGCGTGGTGGTTAATGCAACACAAAAACGTGCGGGGTATTGGCACATAATGACTCAGTTTCAAAGCCGTAAACAGAGATCATCATGTATTGCACTTGGATTTAGAGTGAAATATTCCACTGGATATTTTTCATATCAAGATTGTTTACAAAATGATTCCTAGGGACCAGCCACGGTTACACTGAGGCAGCTGGAAGTTTTACCGTCTATCTGTAGAGACTGAGGTCTGCCTGATAGATCATTTTTAAACAGTCATACAGTCGTACACTGAAGAAGAACTTGTTTTCCTTTTCTATAATCCACTGTCTCAAAAGCTTTGATTAGATTAATAAAACAGGGTGCAGTGTGTCGCTTACTATCTAAGAATTCAATAAAATCAGTTATTTGTACCTATAAAGCTGCTCTAGCTGCACTGTGTCCTTTTCTAAAGTGTGACTGGACGTCTGATAAGGAATTGTGATACAAACTATTTCAGTTGTTGACTCTTAGGGAATCTTCAAAAATGAGATTTCTATAGAGAAGGAATGTCATATAATTTAGTTTTTAATGTAAGCTCAAGTAGGAACAAATTATTTAACATTTATGTTGGATAAAACCTTCATTAAAGATAGTCTAGCATTCCTGGTTACCAAGCATGTCTTGTGAAAACCAACAACACTGATTTGGAGAGTTTGGGAAAGTCAAACTGCTTAAAGTCATATCAGAATTATATTCATCTAATAAATGTCTCTGTCAGAAACGGAAATGATCATCCATTCCTCGGGATTCCACTTTGATTTTTGAAGAGCGGTACCAATATACATCTAATATATCAGCGCATGCATGATTGTAAACAAAAATGCTGCATAAATAATCATTGTTAGCACAACTAATATGACATAGAAAAACAGTTTCTGCCTCCAATCTCCAACAAAACACCCCGATCACAAGAGCTGTGGAGGTCAACTTGAGAACAAGAAACCAGGAGTGGCAACAACATTACAGCAAAGCAGCAAATTAGAGAAATAAAACTAACTGTTTCGCAGAAGTTACATCGTAAAGCAGAAATAAAAGGACTGGCCCCTCCCTCGGCGTGGTCCTGTGGGAAGGACCCGGACCGGCTTCCTCATTTTCAAAATCTTGAAACATTAACGCTGATTGTCCAGCAATAAACCGGTCGGCAGGCCAGTTTCTGATTCATTAACATTTCATAAGCCTGACTGCTGTGCATCATCGAACCCTGCTACTGCCAACAGACGCACAGAAGCAAAATCGCACCACTCTGACGTCGGTAATGGAGCAAAGACGAGCTGCAGCAGTTCCTTGATACCATTAGTACTGAGTGAGCCCTTCACAGCAGCCGATAAACCAATCAGCTGTTTAAAGCATCCTGGAGCAGGAGGCTATTATTAGCCACCTGGCTGCAGCGGCTGCTAGCGGCAGGCTAACCGCTCACCGCTCAAACCCGCTGGTTTACAGCTTCATGCAGGACCGGGACGTACCCGCTGATCCGTTTCCTGACTCTCCTGAATCCAATCAGAGGTTCGCCGATTGACAACTTACAGATAAAAAGCAAGAAGCCTGAAACCGTGAGGTTTCCGCGCCGCTGACATGAATTTAACTGTCAGTTAATCACTTTCTTGTCAGGGATCCATTATCTAAACACGACAAACATTGGAACTTTGATTTGAAGAACAGAACGTTTTCTGCGTTTTGACCGTTGTCAGTCACACGGTTCATGTTACGTCCAGCTCTAAACAAAAGCAATCACATGTCTTCAATATGTTTCAAAACACCTCTGTCATAAGTCACCGGTCTGGAGTCTCGGGTATTTACAACCCCTCATGACCATGACAGGTTGAATGCCTGGAACGCACGGTGGTCATTTAGGGCTGATGAAACCCGAGAAGATCCCATCACCTTCACTTAGCACTCAGATGTCAGTTTGAGATGTTCGAGGAAAATGCAACAAGTATCCTAGAGTTCAGTCTGTGCTGCAGGAGCAGCTGGAAAGAACTAATCACTCATGAGTGGAGATATGACATGTGAGTGTCATGACAGCATGGTCTGGTGGTTTTCACCCGTCTCCCATGCCATACTTCCATTTTAATATTTATTTAAAGACATGAAGAATCAGGAAACTATTGTAATGGAGGGTGAGGTTGTAAAGGAGGCAATTTTCATTTTTGACTTCTGAATCAACAAGAGAGAGCACGTCTCTCCTGTGTTTGCCTCCCTCCACTGGCTCCCCGTAAAACTCAGAATCCGATTCAAAATTTTATTTCCTCCGAAATGGCCTAGAACCACAATACTGGCAAGACCTGATAGAACCATATGTTCCTAATAGATTTCTCTGTTCTCAGAGTGCAGGTTTACTCGTAGTTCCTAGAGAATCCAGATGTAGATTTGGAGGAGGGGCTTTCTGTTATCAGGAATATCACTGTGGAACCAACTTCCAATTTGGGTTAAGGAGGCTGATACCACCTCCACCTTTAAAATCAAACTTCAAATGTTTCCATTTAATAAAATATATAGTTAGTACTTTAGTGTGTTAGGACCAGTAGTCATAACTGCAGCTGCAGGACCAGACTAGAGCAGCTGGTCTTCAACACAGCTTCATCCTAGATCTGCTGCTGTAGACCTACGCTACGCATGATGCACTGACCTGCAGTCCCACCCTCTGACCATCCCAGTGTTCACCTCCACCTGTCTGTACAGATGTCTCTGTTGGATATCTGCTGACATCCTGACCTGCATTCCCACCCTCTGACCACCTCCGTGTCTGCTGTCTACACCTGTTTATATAGTCGTCTCAAGCATGGTTCTCTGAAGACAAGGTGGCTGTGGGTGTATTCGTACCGTCAGGGGGTTGTGGTTGTTGTTACGGAGTGGCGGCAGGGCGGCGGGCGATGTTGTCTGAGAGCCGCTGTGACCCGGAGAGTAGACCGGCTCGCCCGATTTGCCTGAAAGGACAGAGACAAAAAGAGCTTTTTAAAACATGAAAGCAGAAATAGCCTATCCAATAGTTTCCAGAGTCAGTTAGTTCTGCACCCTGGAAATCACAGTCAAATCCAGAGTAACCAGACAAATTCTTGGCATCGGAGAGGGTTTGCCAGGCGCTCTCATCCCAACGATGAAAGAAACTCTAGACGGGAACAGTTACTTACTAATCATGTTACATTCAAATCAAGCAACTGAAGCATCCACTCAAACAAGTATCACGTTATGGCTACCAGGAAAAAAAAAGTGCATTACGCAACAGACACACAATGCTCATCAACCTCCAAAGATTCAATGTTTTCATTCTGTCCTTTGTTTATTACGTAAAGCAATTTAAAGTGACGTTGCAAACTTAATCCTATCAACAAGTAAAGTTTTCCGAAATATGTGAAAGTGGTCTGTGACCGGAGAAATGCAGGATCAGTTCGGTGAGAGAAATCTTACGCAACACAAACTCACCGTTCACGTCACTTTATGTCACATTTTGTCGCAATTACATAGTTGCGCCATTGCTGAGGAACTGTGGTTTAATCATTTTAACAATAGAACAAATGATCATTTAGAAAGATCTATACTGAGATTAGTGAAGTAGAAAATCTGAATCACACAAGATGTTTGAGCAAAATATAGAGAATAAAGAGCTGATCACACAAAAACTGGATCCAATCGGGTCGGTTTGGATTTATTTATTGTTGTCTCTGAAGACAGACCGGAAACAAGCAATCACCGACTGTGACCGACGACGGGGTCAGGCTCTGGGAAATCCAATTATTATTTCATCCGTCAAAGACACACACCAGCATGTAGGCAGGTTTGCGCTTCACCGAAGCTGCAGCAAGACCTTCCACTTCCTCAGGTGGTGCCGGAGTAAAGCAGCAGCGCCATTAAACAACGAACACCGACACTTCTGTCTCCCGGAGTGATCACGGCACGCTGCTGCAGCCGAAATCCCTACAGAGATGTTATCTCCACCCTCTGAGGTGGTTTCATGAGATGATGCTGCACTTCTCTCAGAGCGGAGCAGCAGGCCTAAAATGCTTTCAACATTGGCTGATTTTTAATCACAATTTAGGACTGATTTTGCAGTCTGAATAAATATAAGTAAAACTGAAAAGCATATGAATGAGTTCAGCTTTGTGGATATTTTGGCTGAGTGCATCAAACAGAGAAGCCAAAAGATAACCACGTGTGGAACAAGACAGAATGCAAATATGATGCAAGGAAACAAACATATTAACTGATCCCAGAGTATAAAGAGATATTAAACATACCAACAGGGTCGAAAGGGAGAAACTAAGCGAATACATTGTAATTTCTTAGCAGCTGGATTTTATTAGTTAAAATTATGCTTTAAAGTAAACTAGAGAACTTTACTTTTGGATCACTAGTCGAAGCAGAAAAAGAATATGTAATCTAAGGCAGTTTTAGACAAAATGTTGACAAAATTCATGGTATTTGCACGCAACCACATGTGCTTGAAATCCACGACTCAGCATTGTTGTCTTCTGCTTTTCCTGCAGCTCCTGTTTACAGTCTGGACAAAATAATATGAACACAACAGACTGCGGCAGCTTTGGACTTGGCCGACCCAGTTATCTGGTCCAGTCTGCAGTAGGTCCCAATAGACTGACTTGGTCTAAGGAGGATGAAGGGTTTAATTTAGCCTTATAATCCCCAATACGCTGTGTGCCTCGCTCCCAGCTGCTACACCTCCTTTAACAACAACACAGAGAGGTCAGAGGTCAAAAGGTGGCTCTGGATGATCCAGCCAGAGCTGAGGGTCATTAGCAGCTGACACAAATGCACGTCGACCGCAACTGGGATCAGCAGAAAAACAGAAGCAGAAAATGCAAACACAAAGAGTTCAGAAGTTGAGAAAAGTGAAACTTGCAAAGCTGAAATGTGTTTCAAACCCCTCCTGATAACTAACACTAGTTTCACACTTTTGAATAAAGAATATTATCACTTTTAACATGTATGCTCCACTAAACAAGCTGATCCTGGACATCTGCTCACAAAGTCTTTCTAAAACAATGAAGATCCGACATCAGTTATCAACCTGAGTGGAAAGAGCAGCTGGGTTGGAAATTATTCAAATTACAGGGGAATTTGGGGAAAAAATGGTTGAAGTTGGTCTGGTTTGTCATCGTCAGATAACCTCCCAGAGCTGCTTTGCTCTGCTCGCTTGAAAGGCACCACTCCCAACTCCTCTCAAATCCATCGAATTCCGGACTACAATTTCAGAAACGTACGGATAACATTTCTCCAACAATATTAAAGGAGAGGAGTTAAAAAAATAAATAAATACTCGACACCTCAAAAATCAACCAAGATGATGCCGACTTGCAAATAATAAAAGTTGAAGCTACATGTTTTTAAACATAAATACAAAGAAACAAAGATTATGTTGCCATATTACTTTTTTAATTTTTTTTGCTTACATCCAACAACTAAGACCCACCAACTTTAACTTGAAAAATAACAGGTACCTTAAATCTTTTTCAATTTCTGCAATGATTGATAGACATTTGTCCAATATCAGTCAAGAAGATATGCTGCTATTTTTGCTTGTTTATTTGTTCTTACTGAACAAAGAAAGTTGAAATGAGACCTGCAACTCATTAGTTTCTTTATTGATCAATCTACTTATTTTTCTCTTGATGGGTGGATTCAAATTAATATAAAAGACACCTCAAAGTTTTTTTTGTTATTATACCACCTCAAAAACAAATAATTGTCAAAAAGAAAAGATATAAGGAAGGCCACCTTCCAGCTCCCTGCAGCCCTGCAGGTTAAGGAGACAGATGGTCTCTTCCGTCGATTCTAATCTGAATGCGAGCTGTAATCCTGTTAATGAGGATGACTCCGAGCAGGAGAGACGAGCCAACCTCGGTGACTGCTTGGACGGACACAGGGACGCATGCACACACGCACAAACACGCTGCCTTATGGACGCAAAACAAAGTCCATGCAAATAGTCCATCCACTGCAAACATATGACTGTGTCTCTGCTACTGAGGTCTCAGAGGAAATGCAAATTTACCAAACACACGTGTTATTGTACACTTATTTCATCATCAGCAAGAGCAGACACCTATATACAAGCAGATGCTTTGGCATTTCTGCACCCTTCAGGTATGTGAAGGGTGCAGAAGGGACACAAGCAATAATCTGGGAAGAGGTTTGAGACCATTTCATAACAATTCAGACTCCAACACACTACAGGGTAAAACATGATTTACTGGTGGAAAGCATTCAAGACCATTTCCCACCTTTCCAAGAGTTTACCGGCACGTTTACCTCCAGATCAGACCGCGCAGTGCTCAAGGAAACTGCATACAACCCAAGAGCTACAACTCAGACTCTACAGGCTTCAGATAGCATTTGAAAAATTTACGTTCATGACATTACAATGAAAAAAAGATAATGAATCTAGTGTATCAATGACTTGAAACAACACTGGAGAAATGTAATGCATCGCTTCTTTACAGGACATCCGACATAAACACTGCCAAATCAATATGTGCAGCATGATAATCCACGGTGGCAACCCCTACAAAGAGAAACAATCAAAAGAAAAGGCGCTGAGCGCTCATGTCACAGCAAAAGCAAACTCATACAAAAGTATTTCACTCTAAAAGTCAAATACTTCCATTACTATAGTATACTATATTATAGTACATTACTTGCAGTTTGGCTATGGATGGTTGGCACTGAGCCCTCGTTTAGATACAATTGTATTCAGAATAAAGTGTTAAATTAGCCAAAGTTGGTAAAACACCACAGACTAGAAAACTGAAGCAATGTAAAATCTAGCTGATGAGAAACCAGTCAAAACAGCATATTTCCTTCATGACACACCAGCTCCATAAACCTGTTATTCCATTGTGGGTTTAAAAAAAAATAAAAATATTTCCCCTTAAAATCCATCCATCCATCCATCTATATATATATATATATATATATATATATATGAATAAAAGCATCACCCTAATTTCGAAGAAATTCATCCTGAAACTTCAAATTGGCCCCAGCTTTTCTATTAACAGCACTTTTCTGTCGGATGACAAAACTCAACGTTACCTCTGCAGCACATACTGTGAACGTAAAAAGGATCTATAGTGGAAAGCACATGCTGTATCCTCTGTTGAGTCTGACAGATGCACGCTACCAGAGTGGAACAGCAGCTCGCTGTGAACGTGAACTTGACACCGAGCTGGAAATGCCGGAGCGCTGGCGAGCACGGTTGGCATGCTGCGGGACGGGACAAGTGGAGAAATCTGCAGCAATGTGACCACACGCATCAAGTGATGTGGCGCTCGGGAGCGTTATGGGCTAACAGCAGTGCAGAGTAAAGCGAAAAGCAAAAAAAAAAAAGGTAGAGCAGAAAGTTAAATGAAATGACACCATTTATCCCTGCACCTCGCAGGTCTCAGTAGATGAATCACGGCTGTTACCTCAAACTTTACTTAGTCTGAACACTCACAGGTAGGTATAATTAAAAGTCTCTTGAGCTGCTCACAGTGAGAAAATAATCACAACCCTCTGCAGTTTACCTGAACTACGGTATATATGCTATGGTTAGGTTTGACACTATTTTATCAAATTCAGATGGGTTACTGAGAATCTTTTGTTATCGCCTACTTTTGTGTTGAAGCACAAGTTGGGTATTAATTGATGGAAAAGACAACAAAAAAGATGCAGGAAGCAAACTTAAACAACTAACTATCGACTGTAGCGAAAGCACATCGATATGAGGCATGATTGTATATTCATAGAGAGAAAAAGTGCGACATTGTCTTATTCTGTATCTGAGAGCAAATATCTGGGTGTCTGAGGTGAAAAATGAATTAAATAAAATGAATTAAAATTAATGAAAAATTCTCAGAAATCAAAACCTAGTCACTTTGTTTAGGGCTGCCTAAATGCCTCTTCTGGTGCGCAGTAAATGAAGTATTTTTGAACTGAACTGAAAGAGAAGAATGGAGGGAAGTCGGTTAAGATGCCACCTTCACCCGATCAAATCTGTACAGGCACGGAAAAAAAGATTCGTACAAAACATGTCCCACATGTGATTTCCTGAGATCCTAAAAATATCATCTTTTGACAAAGAACACAATATGTCCCCATTTCAAGTAATGAGTGGAAATGGCCATTGCATACCTTTCTAACAGAATGACTAATTCAGTTCTGAAGTTTACATTCGTGCAGGCAAAAGCCATGTTTGGTACCGACGGTGCTCATCAAAGGTTTAACAGGAGATTCTTCGGCAGTCTGAGGTTAGGTTTGTTCTTGAATTTGGAAATCAGATGGGAGTGTTCTTTAAAGAGTTTCCAGTCATGCATTTTCCTAACTATTTCGTAACTGTTACTGAAGACACAGCGTGGCTGCGCCCCGTCTGCTCAGCTGTGTTCCAGACGATAACAGTCACTCTGCTTGACTGCAAAACGTGATGACGTCGTTTCTAAATTACCTTAGGGCCCGTTTCCCTGCATTTTCCTTTGTAAAAAACATTTTTAGACAAATGCATGTCAGAGAACACATACAATATAGACGAATAACCCAAATATAAGGTTTCTAGACAGCTAAGAATTCAAAATCCTTCAAAATGAATTTGCCCTGAAAGTAACATCGACAATGTTTTTGTTCCTAAGTCAGTTTAACTGCTTTTGTCTCCAAAGAAGAACCCAAACAATGTCACTGCGGAGGTTTTGAACATTCTTCTCATATGTCAACATAACTCCGAACAGTTTGTTTATGTACAATATGAAGCTGGGAACAAAACTGTAACACAGCCTGAGGTGGCCAAAACTGTCACAACCCCACACACACACACACACACACACACACACACACACACACACACACACACACACACACACACACACACACACACACACACACACACACACACACACACACACACACACACACACACACACACACACACACACACACACACACACACAAATACTGAACGCTATTACGCTATTGTAAAAGTGTGAATGAATTACAAAACTGTCCACTAACGACATATTTTACAGTCATCTGGGACATTTGTGTCCACACTTTTTTTATAGTCTGAACACAAAAGTCTCCTGAGACAGATTCAAGGGTCACCTAAAAAACTAATGTCATGTGGGTGTCAGTTTATGCATTTATTTTACATAAAATGATTGCAATCCAGCTCTTTGTCATGGTAAATTTTGTGGTGAATTTTCCTTTGTACATATCTTTAGCTGAATAATGTTTGGAATCTTTGGTCATTTCTGGCTTTTTCTCCTCCAAGTTACAGGTAGTTAGCTCCAGCTACTGCCTTTGACAATGAAAAATAACAATGCATGTGGTGTTTGCAAGCAAAATGGATGTGCATCTTCATTTACATATGGAGTGAGAAAGTCAGATCTGATCAGCCAAGACACATTTGGGTATATATTTCAGTGCTTGGCCAGTGACTGAATTTCTCCGGACACATGTTAATGCCTGGTCTGAACGAGATCAAAGCTGTATGACAGCACACTCTCTTGATCAGTTTAATACAACTTATCAGAGGATTTTATGCTACTCTATAGGAAAACATTTCTTAGTACCCCGATTAAAAAAAAAAAAAAAAAAAAAGAATCAATGACTAAAAACCTGAAATTGAGTTAAACAAAAATTAAAATCAAACATAAACATAACTGCAATGTCTCTTACTGCAGCTGCATCCCCTCTTTTCGGTTCACCCAGCGGTTGGGGTACGAGTGTATTGTATATCAGATGGAGATTCTGTGCTATGCAACCAAATTATGAGGAAAAGTATAAACGTAAAATATAAAAAAAAAAAGAATTTGATTTTGTTTCCCCCCCCTTGCATTTTCCTGGGCAGTCAGGGCCAATCTAAATGGCCAATGTTATGATTTTAGCAGTGTTGAAGATGCTATAAACAAAGGTAATAGTGCACCCAGCCTGCAGCCTCTGCTTCCCCTTTACTGGTTGATTACAGCTCTTGGGACGAAGTCAGAAAAAACAAAGCGACATACAGTGCATCTCTACTGCCTATATAAAGGAAGTTTTCAGTGAGCTAACAGTGATCATAATGAATCAAAGAATAATTACTACCAATTCATCCATTTTAATCCTGCAGGGTTCTGCCAGAGCCAATCCTGACTCATCATAGGAGAGAGGCAAGGGCACACCCTGGACAGGCCGCCAGTCTATCACAGGGCCATATTAAGAGAGCGTGCATGGTTGTATCAATCAACCTAACATGCATATTTTTGGACTGTGGGCAGAAGTTGGAGTACCCGGCGGGAACCCACGCAAGCACGGGGAGAACATCCAACCTCCACAGAGAAAGATGAACCTGGGAGTCGAACCAGGAACGTTCTTGTTGTGGTGCAACACTGCTAACCGCTAAGCCACTGTGCTGCCCTACTATAAATTGTAAGTTTGGAAATACACAGCATGTTTAACATTAAAAAAATTTTTTAAAAATTGGAAGATTACACGTGACTATTTGAGGGTCTCGATAAGAGTCTTTTATCTTTCACAAGCTGCTAAAAATACAACAAAACCCACTGGATCAGTTCTGCACACAGAGTTCAAGGTGAGAAAGCTTCAGGTGTTAATTCTACATTAACAACATGTCATCGCAGCATTCACATCCTGTAATGTTAGCGTTATCCAGCCTTCAAATAGAACCCTTGAGCTTATGATTACAACATGGGAAGATGTGCAAATGAAATGCTCGGCATCCAAGGGGTTAGTGGGTTGGTGCTAGATTGGATCAGCTCTGCAAAAGCTCTTAAACATGGCTCACCATCATCCAGGAGGTTTTCCCAGGTCTAACGAACAGGTGGGGTGTCTCAAGCGTTTTAACTACTTATAAACGGACAGAAGCACGACACAACCAATTCCTCACCCTAACCATCATTCACGGCGGACCATCACTTGTTATATAATTAAACATATTATGAAGACCTACATCTCCAAAATCATAGGTACAGCAATAGTGGGCATTTATATGGTCTTTTCTTTGTGACCACAGCAAAAACAACCCTATTTTAATGCATCGTTACAACAGCATCTACTGTGGTTGTCCCACAGTTATTAGATTACTGCCTAATCACACTATTTTGAGAAAACTGCATTCGTTTTTGTTGCGTCACCATTTCCAAGTTTCTGCAAACAAAAAGCAGAAATAAAACGACCAAAAACGTCATATTAGTAATTCCAAGTAATTGACAGAAGCTCTTTAAGCGTCATTATCATACCGACAGTTCTCTTTCTGGTGGGCTGTTATAAACTGTTTATCTTTAAGAGTTCAAACTTACTTTATTGACAAATTGACATTAGAGTTACAGATTTAGTTAGAAAGTCAAGCACCACTGTTGGCACATTTTGTTTTTAGTCAAAAGGTCAATAGAGAGTTCAGTAACTTGTACGAAATGTTTTGTTAGATTAGTCGCGGAAAAAGATATGGGTCAAAGGTGCTGAAAATACAAAAAAACCCCAAAAAAAACATGGATATTTAACAACCCAACTGCTTCTGTTGAGAAGTGTATATGTGGTATCGAGAAGTAAAGCTGATACAATGCTATGGACACTTACTTCAGCTCCTAACCTAAACCTAACATTATATTTTCTACAAGAATATTGTGGCTAACAATAACCCTTTGTGTGCAGGAGCTCTTTTCACAGAATTTGAGCAGTTTTACGTCCTCTCACTGCAAAGCATCCCTGTCTTGATTTGCAATCAACAGTAAAATACAACTCATGTAAATAACAGGTCTTAAAAGGGACATCTTGGGTTGAAACAACCCCAGGTATTTTATTTGACAGTGAAGAGTATTAACTTTTGTTTGAAGCCAAACCTAAGTGAGCAGCTTTGAGTTAGACTGGAACATGATGAAGCTTAGTTGTCAGAACAGGGACACCTGTCTTATTTCATCAGGAATATAACTATTTATCAACTTCTACACAAGCAGAGGCTTTTATCTCTGTTGCACTCTGTGCAAACATGAACTGACCTTTTTTTTTTTTTTTTTTTTCCTGCAACCACATATTCTATTCTGACTAGAAACTGCTCACATTTACATCATGTAGGTCCCTAAAGAAAATGCATTCTTCTTACCATCTAATAATAGACCTATTGGGTTGTTTTAAATCCAGAATTACTGTTAGGCTTCGAAAACGTAAACAAAACTCAAAAGAAAAGAGTGACAGCGGAACTGGGCTTCGTTAAGAACATATTTAATACAGGAGTTATGTGATTTTGGAATAGCTGTGTATATCTAATGTGGCGTTTTAACTATCGGGCTCAGATAGGCTTTAAAGATGGACCATTACCACTTTGTCGAGGTCAAACTGCTTGTAACAGAAAAATAAGGGTTTCTGTTATGTCTGTGCTCGTGAAAGCTCTCAGGCTCAGTACTCTATGTTCTCTTAAGGAGTAATAACATTTTTTAAAAGGTTATTGAGATTGAGATTATGTTTGCATGGGAGAACAAAGCTGCAGGATAGATCTCAAATAAGGGCTCATCTACATCCCATAAAACCTGCTGCTTTGAAAACAGGGAAGGTTATAAATGATACGATTTATTTCAGACATAGTTCCCTGTAGGCATACTTTAGAAAACGCAGTTTTAAGTGATTATAGTATTTTTTATTAAGTTTGACTACTATTAACGTTTAACCATTGTGTTATGACATCATGAATATAAATAATACAATTGTAATATAAACTATAATATTAATACAAAGGGTATACTGGGTTAGTTTCAACCTACTTAAGACAATCGTCTCTAATCAAATAAGTATTTGTACATAAAATTTGTTTAATTTTTAAAAAAAAAATGTAAAAAGTAGTAATTCTTGTACCGGTTTCCAAGGAGACAGTTAAATGTTTCCGGTCAACGCAAAGCAGCCACGTTTACAGGACTACAAACACACTCACGACAACATAAACTGGTAAACTTCTCAATAAAATATAGCAAAAATCAAAAAGTGACAGTTGAGGAAAACGGCATTTTATGCGCCACAGAAAAAACTAAGTGAATTTAACCCCGGACTGATACGAAGTCTTAGTTTTTGCTTCCTCACCAACACGGAGGCCAACAATTACTAAGCAACTAAAAGCACACAAAAACACCGCAGGATGTCAGTTACGCCGTTACAGCCACGAAGACACGAAAACGTAACAGAAGCAACAAACACGGTGCGACTGCTTCTGCTTACGGGAGCTAAGGGCGACGTAAACAGGCTGTAAACAGGCTGTAAACAGGGAAGCCCAGCAGGAACCCTGCCTCTGCCTCTGCTGCCGCTGTCACTTCTCATCTGAACGCTAAAAATAAACCTGGCAGACGGGCACGAAAGCGTCCGGAGCTGCGTCCATTTTAGCAGCTTTGTATCGATTTAGTCTCTACATCCAGATCGCAGCGTCTTCTCTGCCTCCTGGTAAAATATTACAGGTCGTTTCGTGAGCAAGGACAGATAGGCGAGCCCGAGGGACTTTGTCTGCTGCTGCTGCCAGTCAGCCAACAGAGCCTCGAGTCTTTCCTGCAGCGATTTCTCACGTTCCTGACTCACGGGGTGTCGGTCAAGCGCAGGCTGCGAGACAACGGCGCGTCTCCACCACAGCGGCCTGGCTCCAGCGCACCTCAGTCGGCTGCAGGATTTGTGCTTACCCGTCGGGAGGACCGAGGCTCCGGGCTTCTTGGTTAACATGGCGGCCGCTCCTCTCCTATGGTAGCGGACGAGCAGGACGCCTCCTCTTCCTCCTTCCTCAGCTCCTCCCCTTCCTCCTCCTTCTTCTAATCCTGTCCACGCCCCCTCTTTAGACCTTAGAATCACAAGAATCCTCTTTATCCTTAATTACCATTTTCATTATTCACCCCACGTGCCAGCACTAATCTCTTAGTGTTATAATTAGATTAAATTACAGTAAAGGTAATTAAACATAATAATTAAAAAACTTGTTTTCCGCTTTCTGTTTGTTTAAAAGAAATAAAGTATGCGAATTTAGCCTATTATAGTTATTTTAATGTAATAGAAATGACGATGTCACATTTATTACTGTACGTATTGCTGACATTTTTGTGTCTGTTTTCATTATACATTATTATTATTGTTATTATTATTATTATGTGTAGTTTTTATGCACAGTATTAGCCACTACTTATATTATCTCATATTTAAGAAATTGCATGCCTTTACAAACACCGTATAAAAAGAACTGGTTTGATTGATGATATTGTTGAAAAGAAAAATAATAATAATCAGACCTATTTGCAACATGTTGCCACACTGAACAAGAAAAAAGATGCTTCAAAATCCCTCCACAAACAATCTACAGGTGACATCACAGAAGAAATATCCTGTAATTCAGTGCTTAGTTTGATACTTTCTAATCTTTTCAAAGAGTCCATTATTGCAGTATATATTATAAAGGAAAGATAAAATAATAAGATATAAAGATAAAAAAATAAGATAAGATAACTTGAATAAAAAAAAAGGAGAAGTAAAAATCAGTTGATAAATTGTGGCAGAGACTTTTTACAACTGCAGCGGTCCAGAGAGTGTCCTTTACAGGTACATGTCCAGAATTACTCCATATGTTGTTATGAACCACTGCAGACAATCCTCCTTAACTCATACTTTGTTATTGTCTGCAGTCTCAGTCTACACAAATAGTGTAGAGACCCATCACATGATACTGCAAGTATTCTGAAGACATTGCAATCCTGGCTCTCTTCAATGACCACAATCTCCATCACTGCTCGTCACAACACAGTCTCTCATTTTACACAACAGTGCAAAGATCATTTCCGTCATATCAATGGAGAGAAGAATGAAAGAACTGGTTTCAACACACCCACCTCTAGTCTGAATCAGATCTCCATCAGTAGAAACACAATTGAACAGGTCAATAAATTCAAATACCTCAAACTCATCCTGTACATACAGTATTATCTGTTCACTCAATGACCTTTCCATTGCACCAATCTGCTGTTACTACTGTACCAGAGCATAATCCAGCCTATTTTGTTATATTGTTCCTCAGGTTTTACATTATAGCCTCAAAGATAATCCACTCCCCCTACATTCAATATCTCAGAACTCATATTGCTCTCAATGTAAAATTTAAGTAGATTAAGTAGTCAAAGTCTTCACAAAAAATCCAATTAATATCTGATTGTTGCTGAAAATATTTCTCAAGTAACATTTTCTCATAATATTCAATTTTTCAGCCATGGATCAGCCATGAGTCCCTTCTTGTTTGCTTTGGTGATGGACAGACTGACAGATGAAGTCAGACAGGAATCTCCATGGACCATGATGTTTGCAGATGACATTTTGATCTGTAGTGAGAGCAGGGAGCGGGTGGAGGAACATCTAGAGAGATGAAGGTATGCACTGGAAAGAGAAGGACTGGAGGTTGGCCACAGCATGACGACATGGTACATGTGTGTGAATGAGAGGGACACGAGGGGAACAGTGAGGTTAACAGGGAGCAGAGACAAAGGAGGTGGAGGATTGTAAGTACTTACGGTCAACAGTCGAGAGCAGCAGAGAGTGTTGAAAAGAGGTCAAGAAACGTGTGCAAGCAGGTTAGAACGAGTGGAGAACAGAGTCTGGGGTATTGTGAGACCAAAGAGTATCAGAAAGAATGAAAGGAAAGATCTACAAGACAGTGATGAAACCAGCAATGTTGGATGGTTTGGAGACAGGGGCACTGAGGAAGGGACAGGAAAAATGTTCTCTTTGAGAGCAACAAGGATGGAAAGGATCAGTACATCAGAGAGACAACACATGTTAGATGTTTTGGAAATAAAGTTAGAGGCCAGACTGAGATGGTTTGACATGTACAGAGGAGAGATAGTGAGTTTATTGGGAAAAGGATGCTAACGTGGGAACTGCCAGGCAGGAAGCCTAGTGGAAGACCAAAGAGGAGATATGTGGATGTAGTGAAGGAGGACATGAAATTGGTTGGTGTGAGAGAAGAAGTCCCATCAGCGGGACCGAGAGCAGGTGACAGGGCGTTAACTCCAACTGAGCCTTAAGGTCACATTTACAACATGAAACTATGTAATGTAATTACAAAATTATTATAAATTAATCTGCCATTTTTATCCCAGACCCCCGGTTCCGTCACCAGACTTTAATAAAATCAATTCATCTCTCCGTGAAGAAAATCTGCTGGAAAGGTAAGCTGGGATGGATCGGCTGGTAGGAAGGGAACACCTCCCAAAGTTGCTCATCAGCTGTTACCTATTGTTGCTTGGTGGAATAATAACATTTCCATGATCTCCTTTCGGCAACATATATTTTTCTCAGGCTCCCATCTGGGATTCTGATGAAGGTTCTGTCTTACTTGGACGCCTCCTCGTTCTGCATCAGCTTTGTCAGCAAACTCTTCCACCGGCTGGCCAACGACGAGTGACTCTAAGCAGCCTCACAGACATTTCAAATGTATTTCCGTCACAGTAACAGAACCGTCCTGCTCATCAGTGCAAATGGCAGATGTGGAATATTGTATCAGTAAAGTGGAAGCGTGACACGATGGTTTGAATTTGCTTTAAAATTGCAATAAAATCTTTTTTTTTTTTTCTCTGAGGGAATTTGATGTCGAAGAGTATTTCCCAAAGTAACTGTGCATCAAGTTTTAAAATGGTTGAAGCAGCTTAAAATTTTGTTAGAATTTGTGTTGTGATGTGATTTTATTTCACGGAGGATCATCCGGCGGGACGCTGGGAGAAGATGTACTTCAGGACGATGGCTGGACAGGAGATGAAAATGTGGAAGAAAGACCTAAAAAGCATCAACCCGTACAACGGCCTGCCCTGGCAGACGGAGTGGGTCCTCAGGTATGAGACCACACAACAGACGTCTAGTGGTCCATAGTCTAGAAGTCTTGTTTTGGAAGTTCATGTTTGGAAAAATACTAATTAACAAAATACTTATCTACTTTGTTTCCTCTCACTTAACAAAAAAAAAGAACATCACAATCATATCATCTTTCAGGAACATGAACGTGAGCTGGGAGTTAAGACTGTGCGACCACTTAGGTTGGGAGTGCACGCTGGTGCCGAGTAGAGCGCATTTTTTCGAATCGTCCGTGATCGTGTGCTGGAGCAGAGCCAGCTTCATCCCGTACCATCACATCACCAGCATCCAGCTGTACGGAGTCAGGAAGGAGAGCCCAAAGAGTCCCAAAGTCAGGAAGTAAGAAACACTTCCTGCGTGTCCTAAACATATTTACAGCCTGACCTCCTCAGTATGTGTTCATGTCTGCAGTTGAGTTCGAGGAGAAGGGTTTTTGGTAATTAATGAGCAGCAGGACCACACAGCCACGTTGCAATTGACTGGAATTTGCAAAAATGCAAAAATCAGTAATTCTGGAATTCTGGTCTCAAAACTGAATTTTAAATCTAGATTTCTTTTTCATTTTGTCATTGGGGAGAGCTAAAACCCCTTTTCTTGATCCTTTTTCTCCCGTGTCACATAGAATTGCTGCATCATGACTCTGACGCTGCTGGACGTGTTTCAGAAACCCTTCTGGTGCGTGAGCTCGCCCATTTACATCACAATGGAGACGAGTCCGGAGTCCTCGGACTACAGCGGCGATCACTTTCTGATGGAGTACTGCCACGCTGACGGTCAGGTGACGATGAGCCTGGTCTGGTTGAAGGAGCTGAAGCAGTTCTTCCTCATCAGCCACACCGTATACGTCCCTCTCTTTAAAGTCAACAAGCGCTTCAGCAGACACTACTGAAGCTGGACCGGATGGCTCCCACTCGTGCTTCTTCACGATTTTGTTGTTTCCGGCTGTTTTCAAAAAAATTTTCTACTTTAGTTTACTTTAGTTAATGTAGATGTAGATGTTATAAGAAGGATTGTTTATACAAGAAATGTGAAATTCTATTTATGTTGTATTAAAAAAATGGAGAAAGTGTGTGAGTGGTTTTGTGGGAAAAGTTGATGCAAAAGTCAATAATAAAGCAAAAATGTAAATGTGACGAGAAAATAAAGATGAGGAAAATAAGTTACTTTGTAATCACACACCTTTTCAAAATGAGTTCAATAAACTTTTCAAATGTGCTTCATAAATAGTTTATACATTTCATTTATTTGTGGTGAAAAAAAAGTGTTATTTTTGGTTCAATTAAGAAATTGATGTTTAAACAGTATTGTAGATAAAATCCTGTTTGATCTTTGAACCACTTGACTGCAGTTGTTTTTTAAAATAAACAAACCTCTTTAAACATCAACTATGCTTGTGAAAATCTCAGTTAATTTTAGCACACCTGATGGACTGGCGACCTGCGTCAGGATAGGCTCCGACAGACCCCTGTGACCCGGAGACGGATTAAGCGGGAATAGATAATGGATGGATGGATATTAAAGAAATATCATCTCACTTTCATTCAACCTGCCAAACTGTTTTAGATTCTGTGGCTTTCCAAGCCAGATCTGAACCCTGGTTAAATGAGGCTACTTGTGCTGTCAGGTGGGAGTGCAGGAGAGCTGAGCGCAAATGAAAGAAGGAGAAATTATAGGTGTCTTTCCAGATGTTGAGGACCAGCTGGCGATTTCATCAGAAAACCACGAGAGCCGCCAAGACTAAATGTTTTTAAATCCTCCCTTAAAACATGCTTTTATGCTTTGGCTTTTATGTTTATATTTGTTTTACATGTTTTAGATGTTATTTTCATGTTTTTCTATAAATCCATGTTTTTTTCCCTTTTTAAAGTGCTATATAAATAAAGTTAAGTTGAGTTTTGGACTGCTGACATCCACCGTTGTTTCGTTCATCACTTTGCCATGATGGACATTTTTATGAAAGGGTAACGTGATGTGAGGAGACGATTGCATGTGTGGCTTCATCACTTTCAGAGGAGCTTTAATGAAACGTGACCAATATCTGATTCAGTGTTACAGTGTCTTAACAGATCATCACATATGTAGCATATCGAGTCTGAAAAGGGTTAAGGACACATAATATGTCAGTACATTCAGTAAACATTCAGCTGAACTTTGTTCATGCTCAAACCTCTGAATCAATGCAAGAACTGCCAGTAAAGGGTTTATGGCTTTTTCTTTTTTATTGCATGCTGTGGCGTCTTGCCACTTTATCATATTAAAAGTGTTTCTCTGTACAAATAATGTGGCAGACAGACTGGTATCTGTGTTGTAATGACTGATAGCAAGTGAACAGGCTGGTTTACTACAAGCTCACATTTGTACGTCCCCTCATATTAAGTTCCTGTTGGCATATATATATATATATATATATATATATATATATATATATATATATATATATATATATATATATATATATATATATATATATATATATATATATATATATATATATATATATATATATATATACACTTATTCCTACTCACTTTGGACCACCTGCCACATATTTCATAAGCTCATTTAAATTTCACTCAAAATTTTGGCAGAAGGAAATTGATACATGGCTCATATTCTTCCACAGAATCAGTAAAGGTTTCAACTCTTGCTCATATAACTCTGGAGATATCATCCACGAAAACAATGTTCTTGTAAAGCAGCTTGTTAGTCTGCATAGGTAATAACAATAGTTTTTTCTGTTTTTTCATCCAACTGCTTTCTTGGCAGAAATGGGAAAAATGAAAAATCCTTACAGTAACAATAAAGTTCCAGCTGGTTCACTGCATAGAGGAACTGATAAAAAGTGTAAAACAAAAGAATGGATTAAAATGGCTTTTATTCAAAAAGAAGATGGATAAAATTTTCAATAATAAATATGGGCAAGATTTTATTTAATGAAAATCAATCACTTTTATTCATCCGACAATAGAAGACCTATTTATTATTCACAGAAGAGGTTTTCAAGGAGGGTGGTCAACAATATGATCCTTTATCATTTTTGCTGGCACTTTTGTCAATTATAAGCTAAGCTCAGGTCTAATCAACTAAGCCCAGGTAAGTGGGAAAGTTTGAGTGAACAAGGTCTTCAGTATAACTGATTGAACTGTTGTGACTGTCAGGAGAAATGATGAGAGGCGCAGAATGTTTCCCAGTAAAGTGGCTCTCAGTTAAAGAGTAAAGAAGATCAACAGTATCCTTTTCCTTTCTTTCTTGTCAGTGTGGACTCATGCACACGCTGTATGTATGATGCACACCGAAATTAGTCTCTGCTTTTGACCCATCAACTAGTTTCACTAGTGAGCAGTGGGGCTGCTAGCAGGGCAGCGCCCCAGGGACAACTGGGAGTTAAGGGCCTTGCTCAGTGATTTACCATTGTGGTAAATCACCACCACTGTAACCACTAGGCCACCACTCCACATTAATAAACGAGACCTGACCCTCCTCATACTCCACAAACACTGACAACTTCTCAGGAGGTGACTTATGAGACAAATGCATTGAAGGGTCATCAACAGCCCTATAATCGTCTCTATTCATCAAGTACAAAGTCCAGAATCCCCTTTGAGGTTCTAGTATGATTTGTCCCTTTCAGGAAATCCATTAGTGTACTTCATATTTTAAATGTAATAAATCTCCTTACTACAGTACCACTCATTATGAGCGGCTGACAACCAGTTATATCACGATTGTGCTCAGGTATGCAATTTCTCACATGATTTCTAAAATGTGCAGTTTATATTAATTACATTAATAGTGGGAAATGGCACCATCTGCTGGCCAAAATGGTACTATGCTATAGTATGTTTCCAGAAACCTTGCCCCAACTCTTCTACATAAAATATATGATCACTTAAATATCTAACTGTAATTTCTGTTTCTGTTACGTTTATTTAAGCTTATTAAATAGCAGAATCTATTGGTCAAACCTAATCAGTATACGCAACAGGTGATATGATAAGTGGGGTGCAGTTAAGGCCATCATAGGGAACACTGGGACTGAAAAATGGGTAGAGTTTCTCTCCAAAAGAGCAGTTAGTAAAGCAATGAATGACTTCTGCAGAATCTGTGTTGTAGAAAGAGACTGACCCTTTTTTATAATCAACAAACACGCCCACTTTACTCAGTGGAGTTTTTACACTGAGATTGACAGCATGCGCCTTGTACTTATTTCCCGTTCTCAAACAAATCGTCCAGTAACCACCCTCGGGGCTCGCTTCGATTGATCCTTTCCTGTTAATCGACTCTTTGACGACACCTAAATCCCATGCAGTTTTTCCTTTTACCTGAACCTCGAAATAAAATCTTCCAGCGGAGAAACTCTGCTTTCCTAACACATTGGCAGCAGAGTTAAATCTCTTTGGATTGTCTGGGAGATTTTGTTGTATATCACCACTGTGAACTTGTTTCCGATTGTCAGACAAAATGAGACTGGCATGTGCTGTATCAGGATCCAGAGTCACATCCACTGCAAACTGCTGTATCCTGTTAAGCTTGGCCTTAGTGAGGAACTTCTGCCTTTTTCTGTGTTGTTTTCTGCTTTTCCTCTATCTCCTCAATGAGATTGGCCAAACTTCTCTCAACAGATTGTTGCAAAACAGTAAAGACTCGCACACTGTCGGCTGTCTGCCGGTCCGCAGATCTCCTGTTGATCTCCGCTGAACGTTGGATTTCACAGATCTTAATTTCACAGAGATTAATTTGAGCTTTCATCTCCATCACTTTGGCCTTGTTTATCTCAAATCTGAAATTGTCATGGTCCTGGAGCTCTAAATTAAACAAAAGAAAAAAATAATTTAGTCAGTCTTAGTCAAATCAGTGCTGGGAAATTTATAAAAAGGCCTTAAGCCTTTGCTTTCAGTCATATTTTCACTTTTTATGAACTTGCCTCTCCCCCTAGAGCTAATGTTTGTTAAACGCTGTGCCAGATCGTTCCTGCTGATCTTTTCTAATATTCTAGTGGATTTCAGCAGGGCTCCAGAGCAACTGTATTTCTGCACCATCAGGTCCACTGTGTCCTGCCGGTCTGCCCTCTCCAACTGGGCAGCGGCAATGGCTAAGAAACCGTTGTTAGTGTCAGTCTCCTTTAGGAACCACTTGAAACGCTTGAACTCCCCATCCGTCAGGTCCATTAACGTGTTCCAGAGATCTTCTTTAGGAGATGTCATAGTGGATTCTATAATGATCAGAGCAGCCCACTTAAGCTGGCTGTGGACACCCTGTGATCTCTGTGTTGTGTGATGGCTGCTCTGAAAAGGTGCGCTGACCACTGCCTCAGTTGCTGAAGTAGGTTTGTTCTGATTTAAGAAAAGAAAAATAGAATAACTTCAGCACAGCCCCTTTATTATTCAAGGCGTCTACATGCATCGCTCTCAACACAGCTTCCAGCCATCTGAGTACTAGCACAATAATTTCAAAAGCAAACATAAAAAACCTTAAATAAAATGTATTGCATTATGACCCAATATTAATAATTTCACCTGAAACAAATTACTGGTAAGATTTTTCCTTCACAAACAAACAAAACAATCAGAAATGAAACCTAACCAGAAATAGAGGATGGATTATTGGTGAAGTGATATGTCAATACACCTTTTGTACAGCTTTAGAGCGTCCCACGCGAGTATTCATGCGGGTTGTGGTTTATAGCTTCTGTGCAAGATTGTTTGATATGATACCAAGATACCAACTCTTTACTGAACTAAAAACTTCTTATGCTGCCAAAAATGTAAAAAAAAACAAAAATGGTTTAAAGTGAGCCAATTTCTCACACACTTTGAAGACGTATGATCAATTTTATGTAAGGCTTTATTTCACAATGACTTGCCAAATCTGAATAGGCACGTTCATAGAAAGTTAGTCATACTGCGATAATTCGCTTATATGTCCAATCTATGGGTGAATGTTTAAATACTGCTTAAATGCTATTACATATCTATACATTTGCATTATAGTCATGATCTGCTCTGGTTATGATGCCTTGGGGTCTTGATTTATTTATCACACCACTTATAAAGTTCCTCATTCAAAGAAACTCTCAAACATAAAGTATGAATTATGTTCATACAGTTTCTTGATATATTCTTGAGTTTTTATTTCCCCTGTCTACATCTCTTGATATTCCCTGGTTCTTTAAATTCTCTCGTTTTAAAACTAAAAGCTGTAACTGATGGTCTTCACATACATCCTGCTTCCACTGTTTTCATAGGCAGTGAAGGTGTCGGTTTTCTTAAAACCCCAATGGACATTGTAAAAATAAAAATAAAATAAAAAACAGGAAGATAATATCCTTTCTAAGGAGACCCATTGAATATTGAAGCCAGTTCTGACATGTTTGATCTTATCAGTAAATGCAGTTATTATAAAGTTTGGGTCTTAGACATTTTTAACATCTGAAGTTAGAACAAATCAGTTCTTATACCTGCACACATATGGACAATTAAGTATAGCAAGTTTTCTGTTTCCTTAAAGATGTCTTACCTGATTAGTTTATCCTGACAAGATTGAAGTTATACAAAAGAAAAAAGAAGTCTAACACCGACTGATGTCAGTGTAAAAAGTCAAGCATGTTCAAAAAAAGTGGGACACACCCGTTACCTGATGACTACACCAAAAAGCTGCAGGAAGGCTGGGTTGAAATACTGGTATTACTAGATTACTAGATGTGTGGGAAGAAATGGAGGAGGAATTAAAGTGTAGGCTCACAACACAGGTTTTATGGTTATAGTCATCCTTTATTTGATCATAAAGCTATTAAACCTGTCAGGTGAGCAGTTCCAAAGACTTAGGAAGCATTATGTTTAATATTGCACTAAAAATAATGACTTAAGAGTACACCTTATTTGATTTGTGTATTAAAATTAAATAAACTTTGAAAAACCTTTGAGTTATAGTAAGGTCTCTTCTTTCATGTCGTCTGTCACCTGCAGAAGAGAGCAGGGACATAAAACGAAACTTAACTTGTAACTTAAACTGTTTCAGTTTAGATGAATTATGTACAGTGCTGTGAAAAAGCAAACATGTCATTTTGGGGTTCCCTACAGACAAACTTAGATAGTTTTAATCATGCATGGGTCCAAAAATTGTATAAAATTAACTATTTTTACAGCCATTTCTATCTGCGTGGCAACATCTTGTTCTAAGTCCGTACAACTTACATACATGACATATAAGGTGGAGAATTTGTGGTCTCTGGTTTTCAGACTTTTGTTTGTTTGTTATTTTGTCACTAATATCTAAGTGCTAATTCAGCTCTGTGGAAACGTTTTGCAGCATGAATGCTATTTGGGTTCAAGAAAAAGAAATGTTACAAGGCCAGTAAGGGGCCTGAACAAAGAGTCGACAGATCTTTCTTTCATTTGTTTTTTCAAATGTAATGCTTTTAAATACGGAGATTTAGGTTTCCTTTTCTTATACTCTGACTTCCATTAAAGAAAAAAAAGTGCTGTAAATTCATTTATTATTATTATTATTATTAGGTTTTAATTTTATAGTACTAAAGTGCCATGTGAACTGCATCAAGCCATTAGGACTTTGATACACCTAGATGGGCGTCTAAACTTACTTTTGCTTGTTTTTGCCGATTGCAGGGATGGGACATTGCAAGACCTCAATGTTTCCTCCTAAAAGAGAGGAAAAAACTTCTTTCAAATGAAACTGAAATCGGTATTCCAACAGGAAAGAAGATTTTTATGCAGCTTTAAAGAGGCCGTCAAAAATGACAATGTTTGCTGCACAAACCACCGAAAGTATGTGGCCGACTTATGTCCGACAGATAATCACCATCTGGACACAGACTAACAGATGAAAGTTAGATATTTCCCAGCAGAAGATTTTAATATAAGGTCTGTAATCCTCAAGTTTGATCTTAAGCAGAGTTAATGTCCTTAGAAGTGACCTCTGGACACAGTTCTAAAACTATTTAGGTGTTTATTTAGTAGGGCAATAAAACAGGAGGCAACTGTGGAGCTGGTTGTCTTGTAGTTTCCTAGAGTTGCCACTTGATGGTGATGAGATCTCCTGAGTGGACCCATTAAGTCTGTCTGACCTTTATCATCTTAACAAAATAGTTTTTAGTAATGCATGAAACAATAAAAGAGCAATTGAATACACAAAAATGTTACAATAATTATGATTAATAGCTGATAAACAAAAACAAAAGCTGAATGTTTTTCTTGGGCTTCATCAATGCCTTTACTGAGACATTTAACCCTTTCAGACCAGCAGGTTTCTCTCTCCCATACCTGGCCCTGGCCCTGGCCCTGGCCCTGGCCCTGGACCTGGACCTGGACCTGGACCTGGACCTGGACCTGGACCTGGACCTGGACCTGGACCTGGACCTGGACCTGGACCTGGACCTGGACCTGGACCTTTTATTCTTTTCAAGTCTGATGCTGGGCGTATATCACTTGAAACAGGTTTTATTTTTGAAGAATCATAAAATAAACCACCTTTTTATTGATATGTCTCTCTTTGTTTTAGGTGGGTAACTTTAACAGGTTTGGTTACAAAATAAAATAAATCGTAATTTTAGATTGTTGCATTTTTCACAAGTCCTCGAGTAAATCTCCGAGACTGAATTTGTGAGCTTGTTAAATCATGAAACCAACTTATTGCATCATTTTGGAAAAAAAGATTTGTTGGACCATTATGCTCATTTTAGCTTTTCAAAATCTCCCACAAGTGCTGGTCCACATCCTGATCACCAGCGTTCACACCTTAACAAGAAACATGTCGAAGTGCTAGAGGACGTCAGCCTTTCCATCAGCATTGTTGTTTATTGTACTGCTGACCGGCCGCTGCAAATGTAGACTTTAGACTGTGGTTGATCTGAAGATGTGCTCTGTTGAACCTACATAATGATTTTTGTTGTGTTTCTGCTGGATCCTTGTGGTTGAACTGCTCTGAATTAAAAGTCTCAAAATAAATCTCTGGGGATCTCACGTCAGAAAAAAAGTGAATTTTTACTCTTGTCTCTCTGGTCTGTCTGACTTTAGAAAGAAGCTGTGCCTGCTGCGGACGCTCTCTTCGGGTTCTCCGTGTTGTCCGACTGCGATTCAGCCTGAAGTTGCTGCTGAACTCGTGTTGGATGTCAGCATCACTGCTTTATGTGTCTCTTCAGCTCTGACTGTTTCAGCTTTTGCACAAATCAGTGGGGGTTACATCCAACATGACCACAAAACATCATACAATCATCTTCATCTCTTTTGACAGAATCTGTCTCAGGTCCTGATAAAGTTTGATAGATTAGATGGTCAGAAGGGCTGGTGTAGGGCGCTTTCACCTTCACTCTCTCACACGCACAAGAAAACTTACATCTACTGCAAGATCAAATGACATATATATCAAAAACATTAGCTCGCCTCTGGTTCAAACAAGGCTTTAGAGATAAAAAGGTTTTCACGTAACATCAGGGAATTCTGCAGGAAAGTGTGACTATCCTAATTTTCCTGGGAATATGATGACATGGGATGTGGAGGGAGTGTTCTTGTGAGGGAGAGAGGAGGCGACACTAAAAGGACACTCCCTCAGGAAAGGAAATAAGGGGAAGTGGGTTGCTTTCGCCAGCTGCTTTACTGTGTTTCTGCCTTCACACTGTCGGCTCCTGCTGCCTGTAGAAGAACGCCTGTAGGAACGACTTGGAGAAAAGAGAAGCCATGGCTGTGAATAACTGCATCAAATACTTGCTCTTCTTCTTCAACCTTCTTTTCTGGGTGAGTCTGAGAAACGACACTTGAGTTAAAGCTCCATGTTTAGATGATTTTAAATCTTGTTCTTGAGTGTCTGAGTCATTCAAATGAGCTTTTCACTTATTTATTTATTTTTAGATGAAAATTAAGAATTAAGGTTTTTGATTATTTGTACTGGGATTCATCATTTTGGAAAAGTTGAGGGACGCCTGTGTTGCCTTTTTTTTTGCCAGCGGCTGCTCTCTCCATCTCTGCTCTCATCTCATCTCATTCGTTATGTAAATGGTGCAGAGCTGGTTTTGTTGCTGATCCACTCCATCTCACTGCCTCTCCCTCCACAAACAAACACGTGCTCAGTTTCAGGGCGCGGCTGAGGCTGGGCTTTACGTCATAGATCACTATCAACCCAACATTTATCAACTGTGCAGTCAGGCTTAGGAGATGTTAAACAAATTTTATTCTGCTCCCTTCCTGAATGGGCTTCAGGTTCATTTGCATCCGTTTTTAGTGGAAAATCTAATCCATGTATTTCCTCTCAGCTGGGAGGCTTCCCATTAAAGCCAAACTTTCCATGCTGGTTAATCCGTAGCTCCATACAACAACTTTGGGTGAAGTTTTTGCTCTACTCAAAGGTAATGGTGCTTGTTTGAATGTTGCTATAGAAACACATGTTTATTTTTGTCGTTGTATTATCTTAATTGATGTTAAGATGAGATCAAACGATGTATGACTGATAATCAATTTAAAGATCACTAGATTTAATATTAATTTGAGTCATAGTTGACCGGCACGTTCCTGTCTTAGTGTGTTTTTTGAGATGAGAACTGACATGGTGTCATTCATCCATGTTTATCAGTCAAAGAGTTCTTGTGGGATGGAAAAAGTTTCACAGAAATCACTGAAACTGGCTCAGAAACACACCTTAGAGCTCTGAGCAGGCAGATTGTCAGCAGGTGCGGGTGAAGGGGTAAATAACTGACTACTCTGTAGGTCATGACTACCAGAGAGGAACGATCGCTGTTCTCGGATTCAAGTGACCTTCACCTTTCTTTTCTTTTCTTTTATTTTTTTGTCCACTGAAGTATGAGGGCCAACCAGTTCTTCATGTTTAACCAACTAAAGAAGTGCCTCTAAACCAGTGAAACTGGTTCCACAGTGACTCCAGTTGCGTTCTTGCCTAAAGCAGATGACCTGTTACAGCAGGAGCCGGGGTGAGATTGTCATGACTAGAAGACCAACTTTATCATAGTGTCTTTGAACTGATGGGGCTGGTGTAACATCTACTGTATGTAATTCAACCATGAAAACTTTTTTTTTTAATTAAAAAAAAGCTTGAATATCAAAATGAAATTCATTTAGGTGGATATGTTGCATAAAAGAGGCCATTAGTTGTCTTTAATTTATTCTTTTGCCTCAACACAGTTGGGTACTTCTTATTTTATTTTTTTTTGGTGGGAAAAAAAAAAAGTAATTTTCTATAAATATAGTCAATAAAACTTTTGAGGTGTTTGCTAATAGAAAAGTGTTTAAACAGGATAACTATTAATTCATGACATGCCAGAAATGATCCATGTCTATGGAAAACCACTGTCCTTAAAATAACCTGAGGTCGTTTTGGTCGTCCTCTTGTTTCTAGAAATGACGTGAGATCGATGTTAACGTGATTCTCACTACAACATGGGTATTGGTGTACATGGTGCGTTTACCTCGGACGGTGAGGGTGGAGCCGGCTTGTTGTTTACCGTAAAACCCATCTCTTCTATTTCTTCAACTGCAGCTCTGATAGCTGTTTAGTGCCAAAGTGGCTCCTCCACTTGCTAAAAGGCTCGGTGGTTATGGGCTCTGCCGCCATAAACATGGACACCATGGAAGTGCTTTCATCCTCCTCAGAGTAGTGAACTCTAGATGATGAGCTATCGATAACAGATCTTCCTTTTTTTTTTCTCCTTCTTTAATAGATCCCTTGTTGCTCGTGTCATTTCTGGGGCTGAGCACTGTACAGTTCAGCATCACGCTGGCCACATGTAGACATGCAAACATCTTTCAAAACACTATGCAGGGAAGGGAAAAGAAAACACAATTATTCCTGGCTCTGCGTCAGGGCATTAATCCCTGTTAGAGGGAAGAGCGCTTAGATCCAAGCAGAGCAAACCACAAGTGGGCGGTTAATGGGTATTTTTGGGTTTTAGTAACACTGTAAAGCTGATGTTGTATCCTCTCAACATCAGAACTTGAGTTTTGTGCTTCACAAGCAAAATGACGTACTTGGGATCTCCTCCTAGGTGTGGTGGTTGAGATTCTTTTCACAGCGCTGTCTGTGAGAGTCAGTTTGGCTGGTTTTTGCTGGTAGTAGGGATGGGAGATTGGGAGACTGCAAGACTTGGACGATACTACGTAAAGTTCTTCAAATATTCTTTCAAACGAACCCCGCTGGTATTTTAACATAAAAGAAACACCTCAGTGTTTCTTTAAAGATGCAGAATAATCCAGAAGAGGGATGAAAGCGGCACACAAAACAACCCAGTTTTGAGATTCTGTTCAGTCTGTATCAGCTGGGCTCACCAAACAGCCTGCTCTTGAACAAGTAATGTTCTCCTGTGTGGGTCACATAAATACTACAAACTCTAAAATCTCCTAAAGAAATCAGTGTACAGGCGAGGTAGGTTCTTATTTGTACGATAAGAAGACTGAAGCTGATGATCATGAAGGATGAGCGCTCTGTGATTTCAAGGAAGGGGTTTAATTGTCGGTTTTGACCGCCACAGTGCGCTAGAAGTGGTTTCTGTCTGAATGTAACGCTGTGACAACTACACAGATACTGGGGAGGGCTTGGGCAGGTTCATGACTCTACATCCAAATGCTTATCAGATGTATCACTGCTCAGATGATGAAAGAACGTCTGTCTGTTCATATCACAAATCAAAGAGTCGAGTTCACTCTGTTGCACAGTGACTGTACTACAGAGGAATTATTTTGTAAGTCACTCTTGTAGAGAGAACAGTAACTCAAGAGAAAGATATACTGTATAGTCTAATTATAGTTTATGCCAGTCAGGTTCAGTGTGGTTTAAATGCAAATATGAAATGTTACAGACTAGAAGAAATTTAAGACAACCTGAACTAGGAATATCTGTAACCCAATCTGGTACAATTGTACCATGAGAAATACTAGATAAACTTCAACTTCCATCAACGAGTCTCTTCCTTGGCCCTGAGGATGTAATCGCACATCATGGTGTCAAGATCTATTGAGAAAGCATTTTAGGCCAGCTTCATACCAGTGTACTTGAATCTGCGTCCATGCAGTGAGGCTCATTCCAGGTCTCTGGTCTTTGTTGGCTGTCTGAGCTGCTGCGAGCTCTATAGGTGGGTTTGTTTTTTTTTAGATCAACTGAGATTATAGACTGCTATGTTGCTCTGCAGGTTTTCTCTGCTGTTTTTCATGTGATGGTGTTGCCACAGATCATATTCAACTCGATGAATGGAAAGAGTCACTAGTGTTGAAAAGTGTGATTCTCACTTCTGCCTCTAACTTCCTGCAAGATTCATACATGTATATAAATAACAGGTAAAATACTCCTGCGCTGTGCAAACATCCGAGAATAGACAGACTTTTCATTTTATGGCTGTGCTCTGCTTTTGTCAATTGTCCTTCAGTCAATTTGTTGATGGACGACGATGAAAGAAATACAAGCTTGTTTGAAAGTTTTCTGTTTTATCTGGAACTTCTGGACAGATGTCTTCATAACAAGCACGATACGAGGAGAATGATGGAATATTTTTCCTCAGGCTGTGTCACCACCAGCAGGCTTCTGTTTATCCATCAAGCAGCCTGAACTTTAGTTTGCCGGCATGAACTTCTAAAAGCTAAATGCCTTTGTGCATTTCCTCTTTATGGTGTAATTGAAAATGATTTGACTGTAGGTCCTGAGAGTTTGGTAAAACCTCTTGAGAGTAACCAAATATTCCATCACATATTTAAACTAATATGCCACCAGAAATAAAAATGACAAATTCCTGCTCCTGCAGAGATCTGGGATCTGCTAAAGGGCACCAATTCCATGTTGGAGTAAATGATAACAAGTATAGTTATGAAGAGAAACACATCTGCGTGTATTTTGTTTAACATGCAAACACTTTTGTTATGGAGCAAATGTTACTCAGTCCTGGTTGTCCACTCTTTATTCACACACATTATTATTATTAATGGGCACAAAAATCTCATAGAAGGGCAATTAAAAGTTAAATATTGAGCATGATTATGTTAATGAGTTACTGAGAAATATCTCAAGTATCGCTGTAAAGTGAATGGATGCATCAGAACAGAAAACTCAAAGCAATATGAGTAGAAATAAAGAATTGTCTTAAAGGAGTTTAACGTCAATAAAAGCCAAACGCATACTTTCAATGCTATTTTCTACACCAGCTACAGCTACTTTTCCATTGTTTTTGTAGCAGGTAGCTCTGTATTTGTCTCCATGGAAATGCAGATGAAGTGTCTACTTCCTGCCCCCCAACTTCCAGCTCTGTCTCCTGCAGATGAAATATTGATGGCAAATGATTACTCACAGCAGCTTGTTTGTGCCAGTTAATTGTTTGAATGCTGAATAATGGATCGGTTCTGAGCCGCACCCACAGAGCAGCTGGACAGCAGTCCACACAGAAAACTGAGCCAGGATCAGATGCTGTGCTTTTTACAGTTTGAAATTGCACCTGGTCGAGTTTCAGTTATTTGGAACAAGTAACAAATGGTTAAAGATAGAATATGTCTGAGTCTAAAGTTGTACAAGCTGACATTTCTGCTGGTATTTGCCTGTAATACACAGGTATTCAATCTGTTAGTTGTTTTATCATTTCTTTATTTTACCACATTTATTTTAATATTGTTTTATATATTTTACCTGAGATATGATTCTCCTATTGCTTTTTGTAAAGTTGACATTGTAGTTCTATTGCTGCAGGTTTTATCCACCAGATGTCGCCAAATTCGCTGTCTTTGGTTGGTTATTATAAACGTCCTCTAATTTCTCCCCAGATCAGTGGTTGCCTCATCTTGGGGGTTTCCATCTACCTGAAAGTCAGCAAGGATAAAAATGTGGTAAGGCTGAACATGAATTATTATGATTTACTGAGCTGAAGAGCTGAAGAAAAAATGTGTGTTTTTAACACTTTGATGGCCATTAAACATAATCTCGACATCCACTCGTGGATGCTCCAGTGTAAGTAGACTTTTAACTCTTTGTCCTCCATCTGCAGATCACAGATAATTCACTTCCTGGCATTGATCTGATGATTGCCATTGGAGTGATTATTATGGTGCTTGGCTTCCTGGGCTGCTGCGGTGCCATCAGAGAGAACCGCTGCCTACTGCTGATGGTGGGAATTGCCTTTGATTTCATTCATGGCAGTGTACTTTATTCGCGAAAGCACTTTTAAAAGTTTGTTTACATTTTATCTAAGTACATGACCTAAATGTATATTAACAACCAAATGCAGCTGCTTTTTTTTTTTTCAATTTGAAAGGAATCTAAAAAGTGTGGATTAAAATAACAGTAGAAGAGTAAACCAGGCCTGTAGCCCAAGTCACACTAAATGTTTCATCCAATCTGATGAAAAGTTTAATGTGTGTGATTTTTATTTGAATCATCTGTGTTTTATTTGTTCACATGAAAAAGTGGATATTAATACATCTGTAGTCAAAGATTAATATCTTTGTTCCCTGGGTGAAGCTTTTCAGACAGCTGTGTTGCCTTAAAGCAGATTCACCTTGTCACGTAACCTTGTCATTATTTCACAAAGGTTGAGCAGAAATGTAGAAATGGTGTGCGGGAAAAACAAATGACACCCTGTTGCTTCTATAGGAAGTAAGAGAAGCCAGCTGCTGCTAATGAAATCACTTAATCAGAAAACCTCCTCACTCTGAGAAACAAGTATGGCAACACACCTTAGGCTGCAAAGCTGCATGTCATCAACAAATTTTCTAAAACTTCTTTGGACAAAAAAGGAGATATTTGGCTATAATGCCAAATTCCATATTTGGTGAAAAGCAAATGCGCTGTTATCACAAACGCCTCATATTACTGTCAAGCACGGTGGTGAAAGGGTAATGATTTTGGACAAACAAATGTCTTTAAACCATAATGAATTGAAAAGCTATCATTGTAAAGAATAGTGGACCAAAGATACAGAGATAATTGTTTATTCTCTTATCACTTAGTTCTTCATCAGCCTGCTCTCTATCTTCATCTTGCTGCTGGTGGCAGGCATCCTAGGAGCTGTGGAAGAGAAGAAGGTGAGATGGAAACTGATGTCCTAGAGTCCCTCAGTCTCATCTGTTCCTTGGAGAATCACGTTGTCCATTCTTTGTCTGCTTTTTTGTAGGTGAAGAACTGGGTAAAGGAGCGTCTTCAAAAGTTCATCCCACTGTCATCGCAGCCACCTAATGTGAGGGAAGACCTGGAGAAACTGCAGCGTGAGGTAACAAACAAGCATCCCTCTGATCATCTAAACCTCACGGCAAAACCTGATTCTAATCCAAATATCTCTTTTTTGAATTATATTAACAGCTCGAAATGTTTTTACAAAAAAAAAAAATATTCCAAGTATTACTGTTTTCTAGCTTAAGTTTTGCAATTTACCTGATTTGTTGTCAGTTTGTAGTTACCATGAATAGCCACGAGAGGGCACACTTGCTTCGTGTTTCTCTCTGATACTGTTAGTGCGTAAGAATAAACTGTTCATTTGGAAATATTTCAAACAGTTTACCGTTATGAGTGTTTATCCACCACCAGTATTAATCTCATTGCTACTTTTTGATAAAGAAAAATAGCATCTTGACACTGCAGAAATAAAATTTAAGTATTTATGAAATTATGTGTTTATCATAAAGAAAAGTGTCAAATAAGACTTGTGCCTGTTCCCCCTACTCTCAAGGCAGAGTGCTAAAACTGACTCTTAATGAAGTTTAGTCATATGAGAAAACACTGATCAGTTTTCCTGGTGTTAAGCTTAGTGAGATGGTTCTTCCTTCCAGCTCAAGTGTTGTGGTTTGGTGAATGGGATGTCCGACTGGGAAGGCAAGACTCCTGATTCCTGCCGCTGCAACGCCACCGCCACCCAACCGTGTGAGTCTGTCAACTACAAAACGGTGAGTCTTGACATTGAGCTGCAAGCAGACATAACCATGACTGGGAAAAAGAAACGGCACATTGTTCAGAAGATCTTTGAAGAACTAACTGAAATGGGGATAAACGTGTCATGTTTTTGTCTCACCCTGCAGCCCTGCTCCACTAAAATCATCGAGCTGATGGAAAACAACATGGAGGTGGTGCTAGGAATTGCCTTTGCCATCGCTATCCTGCTGGTCAGCTCTCTTTCTCTCTCTCACACATACACACACTTTTATCACCTATGAAGGCTCAACAATCATTAGATACTGAACCAAATCATCTTCAAACCTTTTTTTTGCCCTATGCAAAATCATGGTTTGGCACCCCTCGACCACTCTGTGCGCATTACTATACAGATGACACACAACTCTACCTGTCATTCCCAGTTTCAGGTTCTAGAGGTACCAAACTGAGCAAAGACCCACTAACTACCTCCTCCAGCTCTTTAAAGGAGAATAGAAAGACGTTACAAAACCAGCTGACACACAAACCTTTTTTAAGGTTTTAAGCCTAACATGTCCCACCTCCCTTTCTTTTTCCCCTTTGTTTCTGCAGATCTTTGGAATGGTCTTATCCATGGTCCTCTACTGTCAGATCGGCAGAAGGGATGGTGTCACAACTGCCTGAACTACAACTAATCATGGAGAAAAAGGACCTATGTAACATCCAGCTAACCTCAGTGCTATATTGTAACACAATCCTGTGCTTTTATTGTGAAAGTACAAGCTGACATTTCTGCTGGTATACTTGTCTATAGTCTAAGCATCGTCAACAATTGAGAAACATTTAACAGTTGATATTTTGGATTAAGATGTGCTAAAATGTAAGTATATAGTCTTTGATTATACAGTTAGTCAATTATATATTAATGTGAGTAAATAAAACATGTTTGTTAGTATATTTACAGTAAAATCAGTTATTTGCGGCATTTCTGCTCGAGACAAACTAAGATTTGTGTTAATTAAAATTTTTCTAGAATATCAGTGACCATGCAAATGGCCTGTTATATCAATTTATGGATATTTTAATTATAAAAATGTTTTAACCTACAATAAATAAAATATTCACTCTTAAGGCCTCAAGGAACAATATATTGAAAACTTGTCTAAAACACAGGAAGACATGTATTGCAGCCCATCACTCATCTTGTATTTTGTATTCATCTTGTTTTTGACATAGGGCTTAGTTAGTAGTTTATGATTCTTTTTTTTTTCGTCAGCAGCTGTTTTTATTATTTTTAATTTCTTCTTTGGAAAGGGCCGTCCATACTCCTCTGCTGCCATTGTTAGAAAGATTACAAATGAATTCTCAGGGAGTTGAATTTGATGTGATCTTGCATTCATTAATGCATTTTAAACAAAATATATTAACATATTAAAAGTTTTGTTTTCTAGTAGTTTAACAGCACTGGTTGAAAGAATTAAAACAAAAAAAAAAAAAGGATTTTGGTATATGGTCAGTTCAAGTCTCATGCTATAAGACAATCATTACCATTTACGTGATGTATTTTGTAGTCCGCTCTGGAAATGGAATAAAATCTATTCAGTTTTTTATTATTATTATATTTTTTTAAAGAAATGCCTCAGAACTATTGCTTCTTATATATAAATTTGAGAAATGAATGAATAATTATATGAGTGGTTGCCATTGTTATTTTCTTATACGCACACATTATTTACATTCTTCTGTTGCAATAAAACACAATTCTATAATAACGTTACAGGAAAATTTTCCTCATGATTTCTGTCATTTACATGAAAATTAAGGTTTTACAGAGTTTTATGTGAAAAGACATGTGTATTAGTAGATTTTAATTCCTGCAAACAAATGGGAAATTAGGGAATGTGCCCATTGTATTTGAGCACATCAAAAAAATTTAAAAGGCTGAGAAGGTGATCATTTAGAGATGCATATGTGTGTATATATTTAAAAAGGTAAAAGCCATTTATATTCTGATAATGGTGAATGAGAGAGTGGGAAATCTGTCAGTGGTCATATCAGCAACCTCAGTGTCTAAGAAAACTTCAGAAACTGTTCTAGGTCAAAAAAGAGTTTGTATTGGAGGCAGATATGGCTAAAAATAGAATAGATGCTGGAAGAAGTAAAACGAGAGTTGATGTTTGTGTGGGGTTTCCTCGATGATGGCAAGAACAGAGAGAACAGAAGGAGGTGAAGAACAATTTTGTGGTGGCCTCATTTCTGTTTTTTATTTTTAAATAGAAAAACAGTTTATTCCTGGCTTGCTGTTCAAACTGTGCCCACGTAGTTTCCAAACATGTACTACACTGTGTAACAACCATAAGTGATGTTAGTTAGTTGGCAGCCAGAGATGCTCGTCTTCATCGCCAGGATAGTGTGCATTCAGGTGATCTAGAGGTGTGAAGAGGTGTGATTTCTGATCGATGTTGGAAAGATGAGGCATTCCTCTAATTCTTGCATATTCTCCAGATATCACCAAATCTACCTTTCTCTTTCAAATGTCTCATCATTGATTATTAACACTAATAATACTAATACTAATAATAAGTATATACCATGCATAGTAATCACATTTTAAAAAGTTTTAACCTACAAACAAGTCCCCAGACAGCAGACACATCCACGCAAAGCTAAACTGATTTGCCTGTTTGCACAAAGTAGAAAGATACCAGAAATAAATAATGCCATTTGAGAACACCAACTCTACCTTTAACTGACATTTGGGCTCCATTCTTACCTGCTGCCCTGAGACTCTTCAGGTTTGTTTCAAACTGACTTCAAAAAAACTATCAAATTAAATGTCTCCAACTTGACAGTTAAACTTCATCAATGCTGGCCTGATGATTTAATATACCGTTAAAGAACGGGTAAACTTTAGACACAGCTGGCAGTTTATAAGCACTATTTAAACTGCAAATTTAATTCATAAATTCATTCAATTTGTGAAACGGTAAAGGAGTACGCTTAATTTTACGAATAAAGAATGGCTATTATGAAAATCATGAGAACATTTTTATGAAATTGGCTGGAAAAATGGTGAACCTCCTAATTTTTTTTTTTTGTTGTTTTCAATCATGAAATAAAATAAAAAGACCACCTTTTGGTCCAGTTTCCAGTGGAGCCCTTGTGGTCTGTGGGATAAACCTAGATGTGTGCTCTGAGCTGCAGTTTGACAACGGGTGACATTTGTTGACGAGGAGTTTTAGGGCCTGTTGTTTTAATTCTTTGTCTAAAATGCTATATTAGTTTTACGCCAGATGCAATAGGACGCACACCTTCCAAAAATATTTACTTTTGTTTCATCTATTTATAGAATATATATTTTTTCCAAAAGTCTCGGTGATCATCAAGAAGTTTTTTGCCAAATGTGAGATGGGCCTTTTTGCAGTGATCTTGGTCAGTAGTGGTCTCAGCCTTGGAACTTGGATGCCGTTTCTGCTCAGTCTCTTTCTTATTGTTGAATCATGAACGCTGATCTTAACTGAGTCAAGTGGCCTGCAGTGACTTTTGTGACCTCGTAGATGAGGCGTTCGTGCGCTCTAGGACTAATTTTAGTCCAGCTCCGCCCCATCCAAAAAAAAAGAGCCCAGTAAAGGAGAAAATGAATTTTCACAGCTTTGTAAACCTGGGATGTGGCAGCTGTAATCTGTGTTCTCACATTATGGACAGCAACAGAGAAAGCCAGTTCCACTTCCTTTTACAGTGACGATGAGCTAAAGGAGATGTGCGTATGAGTGTGTGCTTGGAAACAAGAATCTAGCAGGGACACTGTTTATGACTGTAACACACAGTGCGCCTGTCCCCTTCAGCTATTTTTAGTCTAAAGTTAACACAGAGCTGTGCTTAACGACACACTGGATTCCTTTCTGTCTTTTCAGTTCGAGTGACATAAAAGTTATAAGAAAGAAAATTTACAATAACATAAATTGATGAGGAAAAATAACAGAAACAGGAAACTTAAAACCATTGTGGAACAATAAGCAGCTTTACACAAGCTGAACTTACAACTGCACACAAAATACAACACAAAATGAAACATTTTTGTTGCACTACAGGCTGACAGTAACCAACAGAAAACAGACCCTGTCGAACTTGGACATCAGTGTAGACTTTAATCCAAAAGGTAATGTGGCATGTTTGCGCAATTGCCTCCTCATCATCAAAACAGATAATAAAGTTTTACTGATAAGTCCAGGAAGGAAATGGAAAGTTCAGCATCGGTCTTGCATTCAGTTTTTTTTTTTTTTTTTTTTTTCCTTATAGCTCTCACCAACAACTAAAAACCAGAACATGATTTATTTTTGTCAGGCTCCTTGCTTAGTCTCGCTCTCTTTTTTTTTTTATCTTCCTCCTCTGACTTGCTCTCCTTTGGGTTTTTTTTTTCCATCTTTGACATGATGAATGTAAAGACAATAATGAGCCAGACCTGTTGCAGTGACAAAGTCGGACGTACAAATGCAGAGTAATGGTCACTTCTCTCATTCATGGTCATTAGGGAAATAAGTTTCCTTTTCCAGGATCCTGATCTTCAAACAGGTGAGTCACTTTGCAGTTTAGATATTTTATCAGCAGAGATTAGAGGACGAAAAGCTGGAGGAAGTAGTTACGGAGACAGGTGTCGGGACCTCTTTGTTGAGCCTGCTGCTGCCACGCAACACTGATATCAAGCTATTTTAGTTACATGCTTCTTAACAGTCTAAAGGTTTACGTATCAATAACAAAAAAGAAAAAATGATAATGCATGTACTTCCCGTCAAACGGACCCAGTTAAGTGACCAAAAGCAAGTGTGAGAAAGATTATTTGCAAGTGGAAAACATTCAACACAATTGCCAATCTTCCTAGGAATTGACTAACCTCCAAGTTCACTCCAAGTTTAAAGCGTGCAACGCTCAGAGAAACCGTAAATGTTAAAATTTAAAAGTTCATTACAGCACAATTAGAAAAGACTGAATGAGCCAGGAAAAGAATGCAAGGAGAAGACCATTTTTCTTTAAAAAACAAACATTTGGATTTGCAAAGTTGCCTCAGAACAGACTTGTGGAACAATTCCTTTAAACAACTTTGAGCGAGGTAGGGATGTTGGCCATAGTTCCCAGCAGCACGGTTGGAGAAGACAAAGGATAGCGTACCAGCCCAAACGCCTCATTTCCAACTGTCAAACACAGTGGTGGTGGACTGATTTGGGACTGATGCTGCCCAACTCTGGCTAATCCAAATATGAGCAAATGGGCAAAACAAAAAAAAAAGATGGCGGGAACACGTCGGTCTGAACTCAGTTACCCGGAGGTAGCAGGTGGGAACACGCCGGTCTGAACTCAGTTACCAGGAGGTAGCTGGTGGGAACACGGCGGTCTGAACTCAGTTACCCGGAGGTAGCTGGTGGGAACACGCCGGTCTGAACTCAGTTACCCGGAGGTAGCTGGTGGGAACACGCCGGTCTGAACTCAGTTACCCGGAGGTAGCAGGTGGGAACACGCCGGTCTGAACTCAGTTACCAGGAGGTAGCTGGTGGGAACACGCCGGTCTGAACTCAGTTACCCGGAGGTAGCTGGCGGGAACACGCCGGTCTGAACTCAGTTACCCGGAGGTAGCTGGCTGGAGCACGCAGGTCTGAACTCAGTTACCAGGAGGTTGCTGGTGGGAACACGTTGGTCTGAACTCAGTTACCCGGAGGTAGCTGGCGGGAACACGCCGGTGCGAACTCAGTTACCAGGAGGTTGCAGGCGGGAACACGCCGGTCTGAACTCAGTTGCCAGGAGGTAGCTGGCTTAGCTTATGGTAACCTATGATGGTAACTACTACTTTCTATTCATTCTCATTAAATGACAAAGAAGCTGTTTGGCTCTCTACCATTGCCACATCCGAGCCCCCAGGTGCCGCAGTGCAGCCTCTGTAGTTGGTGTCGATCTGAATGCCCTGCCGCATCTGCCGGAGGTTGGTAAGACGTTCCCCTATCCTCCTCTTGTGATTCTAATGCCTCACCTCAGGTCAGCATGAGTGGCACTGCACAAAGCATTTACCATCGTCAGCTGTCAATCAAAAGAGCATTCCCATGATAAAGCATTCATTTAAGCATAAATTCCAACACAGCGATGTGAGAGACTGATCATGTTATGATAATGGCTGTTACTCAGTCATTGCTGCCAAAGCTGATTCTACTTGCATCTAAATGGTTGGGTGAACTTACCATTTTCTTTTTTATTCCATGTTTTCATCCAATGTTTTACCTGGTTTTAAAACCTAATAAGAACCAGACGATTCCTTATTTGAAAAACCTTAGAGGTGAAAGAGGTCTTTTTTCCTCTCTCTCTCTCTCTCTCAAATAACAGCATTCTGCTGAATTACAGACAGATATTCTTTTCCGACTACACTCTTGACATTTCCCTTTGTTTTCCATATTTTTCTGTCACATTCACTTTGCCGTTTCAACCCTGTATTTCATCCCCTCCAGTTTTTCATTTTCAATCATTTTTCCTAATGTGCTGTAACTCCTACCTGCACCAAGCTCTCCTCTCCTCTCCCCTTCCTAACTTGGTCATGTTCTTCATTCTGCAGCACCCAAACACTCCAGACTTTTAAACAACATTAATCTCTCTCTCTCTCTCTCTCTCTCTCTCTCTCTCTCTCTCTCTCTCTCTCTCACACACACACACATACACACACACGCATAATCACACAGTGGATTCTGGTCTTTACTCTGTTTGTATTCAGCTCGACTCTCTCAGACGGCGGTCATGGCTCGCTGCAGGAGTTACTTGCGAGGTCTCGCCATCTGCGTCACTGTGCTGCTACTGGTAAGCCTAATGCTAACTGCTAAGCCCTTGATGATGGAAGTGATAGAGGTGGGGAGAAATTTATGTGACAGCTGAGAATGAACATGTATATTAAAAAAAAAAAATCAGTCTCATTGAATAATTGGTTGATGTTTTTCAGATGTTTCTCTTCACTGCCTGTTGCAACTTTAATTGAGCAATAATAGTGACAAACCATTTATTTGTATAGTGCATGCAACACTAAAATCTATAATTGCTGAACATCTGAACATGTTTGTATTAATCAGCTGCTCTATTTCTTTTCTGCTTGATTGCTTTTTATCGTAACTATTCTATATTGCTACAAGTAGTTTTACACTGCAGGATATGTAACTATAATAACTTATAATGCAATGAATATATTGCTAATTTGTAATGTAATTTATTTTATATCATCAACATGCCAACAGTTTTGATATTGCCACTGATGATAAAAGCTTATGCAATGCAGATGAAGGACCCGACATTATGAGAACACGCAACACTTTGAGAAATGTTATTTCTTATTTATATAATCCTACCAAATTAAAGGTGAAATGTAATTTTTTTTCTGTTCTTTCTATAATTTAGATATTTTACACAGTGTATTTTAATAGGAGGAGAAGCAGTCTTATTGAAGTGAGAGTTTGTACTTTCCTCCTACTAAAATAATATATTCATCCATAACTTACAGTTATTATTAGCATTTGCCTTTCTGGGTAAAAAATTCCTTTTGCAAAATAAGGTTTTCTTTTTTTTTTTTAAGTCTAAAATAAAGCAAAGAGGTCCCCAGGGAACCATTTTAGGACCTTTTCTTATATGACGTAATGTGATCCTGGAGGATCGTATTATTCAGTGATGAAACTTTTCTAGTTGGAGTGGTCATTCATACGTTTGAGGGGGTAACTGAATGGTTGGACGGTTAAGAAAATTATGTAAAAACGTTTATTATGACCTTCACAGTTCAACATTATATAATGATGTACATGCCTTCACTACATTCTTTAAAACACTAAATAAGAAAATATCTCCGGGTGGAAACGTGTTCGTCTTTCCAGAAGAGCTCCATAGACTTATTGAAACAATGGTGGTATTTTAGCAGAATGTGGTGATGCAACTCATTTCTAGGTCACCATATGGGCTTTAATACTTGACATACTCTCCACTGGAAAGCACTCGCAGAATTTGTTTTAGTTTGTAACTACTTAACGCACTTTCTTTGAAGGTTTTTTTTTTTTTAACTGTTAGTGTTAAAATACGCACCATTTTGTGTTTGGTTATGTTGTCAGTGCTTAATCTTTGTTCATTTCCTTTGCTTTTTATCATCTTCCTGCTTACCGTTTCCTCTTGTTTCCTCCCAAAAACTTTGCCTGAATTCCTCCCTCTGTTCCCTCCCCTCTCTTTTCTTACTCTTGTTTTATCCTGCTGTTTGCTCCATCTTCCTTGCAAAACATTTACACTTTCTATACTTACCGCATCATGCACATTTACAGCAGGTATCTGCTCCTATGTTTGTGAACAGTTCTGTTATTTGTGCTCAAACTCTGCAGTTCCTGCTTCCTGTCTCTGATGCTATGTTGTTGTTGCTGCTTATCGGCTGATTACAGTGTTTATGTTGCATGTTCCATTTAAAGCCAAACTTTAAATTACAGGAGACTTTCACTGCTGTGTTTTATCTTGATTTGAGCTCACCAAGACCAAACATCAACTGATGAATAAATCTATTGAAGCAGAAGAAACTCTGTTCTTCAAATAATTGTACCTTGGCCAGTGGGCATTGCTGTTTTCACAGTTTTTTTTGTTGTTGTTTTTTTTCCCTAATGAAGCACTGTTGCATACGCTTAAAAGGAAAGACTGGAACTGCTTTCTGGTTATTTTGAGTTTGGAATTTTCTTATTTTTGTTCTTGTGGTGCTTTAAACCCGGGGTCCCCAAAGGCCTGGGCCTAGCACAGTCACTGATAGTGTCCTAAAGAAATCTATACAAATGTATATTGAAATATTTAACTATGTAGGAACAACTAAGAAGGCTCAGATAAAAAAGGCCAAAAATATTAGATATATTATTTATTTGTAAAATGGACTGAAAACTTAAATTTGAAGAATGGGATGGGTTTTTTCATGCACCAGCACTGCCTGAGAAAACCCCGCGATGACGTCTGCGAATAAGATTCATCGCATTTCCCAGCTGATGGGAGTCTGTTCAGTCTCTCTGGGGACACAGAGCAGTTTCAGAGGAATGCTGTTGCTGTTAGAGACTTTCGGCTTTCAGAAAAACCCAACAAACACTTTATGAGCAGCACTTTGACTTCAGATTTTTTTCCCCTCTTTTTCACTCTGCAGGTCTCTGGTATAGTGATGATCGGTGTCGGATTTTCCCCTATTGATGGCAACGTATTAGTTGTAGAGGTAAATATGTGAGTTAAATAGACACGTTAAAATAGATTTTATTACCCTCTGTTGTTAATACTTGCTCATTTTCTAGGAAATTGAAAAGGAATAATTCACACAAAGTAAACCCAAAGGTTGTCGTTCTAAATATGAAATTTCTGAGAATTTCAGCAGTCCAACCATTTTTTCCCCCCTATCCTATTGTTTTCTTCACAGTGCTCCATTTTTTCCATAGTTGAATAGGCCTAATAGCAAGCTAGCTATGGTATTGATAATGTGGTTTGTATTGCCTAAATAAGCAAGATCTTCTCTTAAATAGAAGTTGTTTTAGCAAATATTGCTTGAAAGAAAGACATTGTATTTATGGTTCAGAATAAATGGCGCTATCACAGTTTTGCCTTTTATTTTGTCTACTTTATGTCTGTTAAATCCATGACATTCAGGCGTTTTACTCAAGTACAGTATACACACAAAAGTGGCCTGACCATTATACCAACAAAGACTGTAATATTGTATTCAAGTACATATATTGTTATATGGAGTTGGTCCCCCTTTTGTAGCTATAACAGCTTCCACTCTTCTTGGAAGGCTTTCTCCAAGATATTTTGGTGTTTCTGGATGAATTGGTGCTCATTTGTTCTTTGGAGCATTAATGAGATCAGGCACTGGTGATGGACATGAATGACTGGCTCTACTCTAGTTCATCCCAAAGATGATGGGACTCGGATCAGGGGTCTGCATGGGCCAGTCAAACTTATCATCCTATGCCTTTGTTTTGTGTACTGTTAGACAGTTATATAAAAAAAAAAGTTACTGACATGTTACTTGACCTGCTTCCCCAATTACCTTAATCTGTTGTGACTTGTTCCACTTAGTGACTCTTTAAGATAACACATATTTATTGCAGAAGTACGTTTTTAACAAACCATTTTATATACCTGTTTAGGGTCATTGGGAAAGTTTTGGGTTTTCCTGTTCAGATGAATGTAGTAACCATCTTGGTCTCTCCTTATGTGTTCCAGTGGTTTAACCAGTTGTCCAGTAGTGAGGTTTTACTGGTGCTGCAGGTGTTTGGTCCCATTACTGTACTTCTGGCTATTCTGGGCATTTGTGCTGCTTCTTTGGACTATAAACCCCTGTTGCTGCTGGTGAGACAAACAAACCTACACATTTTTCTTCTGTCTTTGTGAGGATCCTAGAACGTGAAGCGACCTTATCAAAACTTAGTTCCAATCTGAACCTTGATAGATATCGTAACACTAATAGTATTGTTTCCTACCCTACATCAAACAAAATGTCCTTTTTTTGCAAAAAGTTCTCCTTCTCAAGATTCGGCATGCAAGGAAGTCCTCAAAAAGACAGATTCACAGGAACACATGCACACACACACCAAACGCTAACGTTTTATTATCTTCCCCAGTTTTCTGCTTTGATATTTGTGGAGTTTGTGGCTGTGATGGTTGTTGCTGCACCACTGGTTCAAGTTCAAGCTCAGGTAACACACACACACACACACACACACACACACACACACATATATATATATATATATATATATATATATATATATATATATATATATATATATATATATATATATATATATATATATATATATATATATATATTATCTCCTTTTCTTTGAATATGAACTGTTCTGCAGATGGGGATTGCTGTAGATGACTTGTTCCTGAATGCGACTCCTCTCCACAGAGCTGCAGATGATATTCAGAGGGAACTAAATAAACTCCAGGCCTCGGTAATAGACATAAAAGCAATAAATGTGATCTTATTTTTATCATAACAGACAAATACAATGCGCTTACAATAATGCATAAATAATTATAAACATTTTATATCTTATTGAACACATCCATTAAACATTCACAGTGATGGTGGAAAAAGTGAGTGAACCTGTAGGCTGTTTACTTCAACAAAAAATAATTAACAGTAGTAGTTTGAAAACCCGGAGTCCATGTAATATAACAAGATTGGGGATGTGGTCCAGGATCATGAGGAGTTGCTGTGATTAAGGTTGGAAAGGCATAAAATCATCTCAAAGTGTTTAAGCATCGATCAGTCAGCAAACTATAAATGGAATAACTGGGCTCTGTGGCTACTCCTTCTAAAAGTGGATTCCTGGTCACAATTACTCCAATGGCACAAAGCAGAATTGTCAACGAGGTAAAGAAGAACCCACAAGTAACATCTAAAGGCTTGAAGACATCATTGGAATAGGCAAACATCTGGAGGAGCCCCATAATTTGGATTGCATTGCTGCTGTAGAGCCTGGACAACTTGCTATCCCCGAGAAAATCCAAGACTGGACCTTTTGGACTGGTCAGAGGCTAGACTTTGAACCTATGGAGATGCTATGGAACAACCTCAAGAGAGCTGCTCTTACCAGGCCTCCTACAAATGTATGGAGCTGAACCAGTTCTGCAAAGAGAAATTGGCAGGTGTGCAGGAGAATAACCCAAATACAGGAGGCCAGCAGGCAGGAGTTGAAAACACTATTCTTTATTTTAACAGAGAGCACTTCCAGGGATGGATATTCAGAAACCAAAAGCCCAAAGAACTGAAGCAAGGAAATCAGGCCTGAGACAGAGTGGTGAATGATGACACACTCGATCAGCAAGAAGGAGAGGTCTGCTGGTGTATAAACACAGTAGGACAGATGACATAATCAGGGATGACAATGAGAAGCAGTTGACCATAATGAGAGGAGGTAACAGGAGGAAGCGACATGCATGAAAGGGCATGATTTGACACAGAAACAGGCATTGAACAGAAGCCTAACAAGAGCAGCAAAACCAAAACATCTTATATTAAGAAATCACAACTCCTGCAACTACTACAGTAAAACGCCATGGACCAGAGGTTATGGAGAAAACGTAGGAAAGCAAAAGGTAACGGAAAAAGTGGCCTGCTCAGGGAATGGTCAAAGGTTCTTTGTGAATATTGTGCAGGTCTGATCCAGAGCTTGCTTGATGGCCCTGATGCCAAAGGAGATTCAAACAGCTATTACCTCCAAAGGTTCACTTACGTTTTTCCTCCATCACTTTGGATATTTACCGTTACCTCAGTTCAGCAAACAAAGAAATTACAATTGTTTTATGTGTTATTAGCTTAAAAACATTGTGTTTTTTTCTGTTAATGTAACTTAGACCAATATGACATCACATCCTATGGTAATGAATGTCATTTACCCTGATATTGATTCTCTTTCTTGCCTCTGCACACCTGTTAGTCAAATCTAATGTTCTTAATTTGCCAATTAACTCTGTTGCTACAGTGATATTTTGGTTTTCTGACAGCAGGTTTGTTTATGTCTGCTGACTTAACGAGCTTTAATTTATGCATATATATTGTTTATATATTTTCAAGGACTCCTGTTGTGGTTTGAGAAGTTTTGAAGACTGGGAGAAACAACTTCCGGCTTCCTGTGTCTGCATGCCTCCCGGTCCTCACTCCAAGCTGAGGTAAGTAGAAAGTAGAAAGTAGATTTGAATTATTTTAGATTGACATTTGCTAAAGACGTGCAAATGCAAGAAAAAATGTTTCCATTACACTTCTGGGATAAACTGGATTATCAACATGTCTGTATAACCACCTCATGAAAGCATAAACAGGTTTTTGGAATATTTGGCAGCTGTTTTGTGTTAGAGACATTTCCATTTCAGGGTTTTCGTTGAGATATTTAGGTTTTGCGCTCCTTTTTTGAATTTCCTGCCTCCACATTGGTGATGTAAGAAACGACGTAGGGTCCTGGCTCTCCGGTGCTCTCCGGCCAGTGGAAAAGCAAACCTGTTCTTTATAGAACCTGTTTTGAACTGGCTCTAACACCAGCACAGATTTTGAGTCAATGGAAAAGGCCTAAATAAGACATTTGCATCTGGTAGCAGGTATTTTTGTCCACTTTTCCCTGTTTGAACAAACTACTACTGTCTTCTTTAGTCTTCTTTCATAAAGGACATTGTTTTTCAAAAAGGATGAAAAGTCTGATCAGACAGTGTTGTACTATGACCTTGGAGTTCAGCTTGGATGTCTGGATGTTTTTCCTTGGGCTCTTTACTATCATCTGCCCCATCCTTCCAGGACTGAGTTTCCTTTTGTGGCCACATCCCAACAGGCTGGCTAAAGTCTTATGGACCCTCTACTTTTTAAAAATAAGTAACCCTAACCCTAACCCCTATCCTAACCCTAAACCTTAACCCTAACCCTAACCCTAAACCCTAACCCCTATCCTAACCCTAAAACCTAACCCTAACCCTAACCTGCAGTCATTGTAACATAAAGCTGCTTGGAGATTGTCTTTACCTTTAAATAAGCCAAAAGTCTGAAAAAATAAATATTGCTGCCCTATATGGTACAGAATAATGTGAAACAAGGAACTTAAAATGTGTCAGCTAACAATAAATGATGTCTGTATATTTGTAAACCTTATCCTAATACAAACTAACCAGGTGTTTTTAACTCCTGAACTCAACCATTTACTAGTGAGGGCAGATTAGAAAAGTGAACAGACTGTGGAAAATATTGTGTAGGATGGAGTTTGAACCTGCTCCATCTTGTATAACAGTTTTCAAATGAGCATTTTCTGCAACTTGCTCCTTGTGGTTAAAAGTTTGTGAAACAACTCTGGAGGTAAACTGTATCACTGTGAGCCACCAGATTGGCATATATTGGCGTATATCAGTGGTCTTCGACCCTGGTCCTCAAGCTCTACTGTTTTACATGTTTCCCTGCTTAATCACACCATGATACAGATGGCTGTGTCATTAACAGAGCTGTGCAGACCTTGATGACGAACTGATAATCAAACTGATCATTAATTAGAATCAGGTGTGTCGATGCAGGAAAAGATCTGAAACATGCAGGAAAGTAAATCTTAAGGACCAGGCTTGAAGACCACTGCTGTACATCTGATCTGTAACACCTTATTTAATGACATCAGATTGACATTTGGCACCAAAGGAATAATAGTACAGATGGTAGCGTTTCCTAAAAATGGGTTTGGAGCTCTGGTGTGTCTTGTATTTGGCTCCTCTGTCTCTCTTTGTCTCACAGCTCTTGGCCAAGTAACTCCAGCTCAGAGGGATCCTGTGTGAAGGCTGACATGGACCTTCAGCAGACCCAACAGATCTCACATAATCTATGGGTCCACTCCAATGTAAACGCCTCCATTACTCATCTATGGTTCTTTATACTTAATGTTTTACTTTTTTTTTCCTGCTTTTGATTTCTTTTCCTGATGTGTAATCTAATTTTCTTCCATATTATTTTCCTTACCTGCTTTCCCGTCACTCTGTCTCTTACTTTTTTTTTTTTTAACCTCATACTCATTTCCCATTTTTGTTTCATTTACCAGCACTTGACTCCTTCCATTATTTTTCCTATTCCTGTACGTGTTATTTCCAAGCTGTATTTGGGTCTTCACTGTCGCTAATTAATGTTTCTGGTGCCAATTTTGACTTTTGAGCTGTGAACTGAGATCTAACAGAACATGATTTCAATTTCAGATGATATTACTCGCTGTGCTGATAATTGTCCTAACAGAGTGCCACATGGGTCTCTGATCCGATCTGGAATAGTCCATGGGTAAAAAGTAATCAAATCCATCCGTTTTTAGCTTGGATGTTAACCAGCAGGAATCGAATCCCGGTCCTAGACGGCCACTGTCCTGCATGTTTTTTACATGTTTCCTTACATCAGCACACCTGATTCAAATCAATGGATCACCTTCAGCTAGTCATCAAGGTCAGAACAGGTCTGTTAATGACAGTCATTTCTATCAGGGTATTGAAGCAGACAAACATCTGAAACATGCCGGACCGCGACCCTCCAGGACTGCAGTTCGACACTCCTGTGTTTAACCTATGATACTAACCAAAGTTACCTAACTTTCATTTTGAACAAATCCATCCTTCCTCTTTGAAGATGCAGCTTGACCAAAACGACATCTAAAACAAGGACTGGCAGGCAATGAAATCAAGACTGCTGACCCCAGTACGAGGCTGTGTCGGGGCTGCACCCTGCCCAGGCTTAGCCGCCTCGGGCTACAGTTGTGGCCAGACCTTGGGCTCTCATTTGTCCATTTTTGCACTAAACAGGTGTTGTGCAGAGTCGGCATTGCAAAACCAGCGACTACTAGAACCTGAAAAACCAGGTTTCGTTCTACACAAATCTGCGGGTGTTTGTTCAGATCTCTTTAATATGGTCTGTAGTTGTATCCAGTAACCGTCATCGCTTTCTACTTTCAGTAAACATAACATACTGTCCCCTGAATAAACTGATATTATATTTTTATGGTTTCACCAAACTGAGCACTACTGAATTTGTGCCTCAGTTGGTGGGTTTGGTCTTCATTGTTTTTGTCTCATCTTTGAATTCATGATGATGGATTAATGGAGGAAAGGATGTTTTACTTGCATTATTTAACAAAGGCAGGAAAAAGTGAATTTTATACTTGTGGATGGTTGACCTTTTAAACTTGTGTGTTGCAGCCCTGTGGTCCCATCCTAAAAAGCTACCTGGATTTTCCCATAAAGCTCAGAATCGGAATTATTTCTGCTTTTGCCACAATTACGGTAAACTTCTCTGGAATACGTCCGCTCTCAAATATGAACTATCAGAGCATCTTCTATTCCATTTTTTTCTAACATTTAAAATAAATGAGCAATTTTGTATATGTACTTAAATTGTTAAATATTGGATAATACATTGAGTCAAATAAGCAATTTATAGAAATTTAGATAAAATGTTAATCTAATATAATGTTTCTAAAACGGTTTCTGTTTTTAAAGGTGTTTTTGAATTTTATTTGGATGCTGGGTTTTGTAATGAATTGTCATAATTATTAGTTTAGAAAGGTAAAGTGCAAGTTTCTAATAAAATTAGCATTTCAGAATTGATTTCAAAATGTATTCTTATCTGGATTCAAATTGCCACAAACTTGCATATATCTCGAAAATAAAGACTCAGGGAATGTTTGCATGTTTTAAAAGCTTTCAGAATTATTTGATTCAAACGACGTTAAACATTTAAAGAAAAGTAAGTTTCTAGGGCATTGTAGATTTTTTTTTTTTTTTTTTTTTTTTTTTTTTTTTTTTTTTGTCATTGGTGAAACAGAAATAATGCTGCAGTAGTCGATAGTTTATATAAACTGCTACCTCACACAGCATGTTTGTGTTTCAGATAACTGCTATTGTTTTGTGTCTGATTCTGGGTCTGGAGAAATACTGGAAGACGCGTCCTGTGGAAACGACAGTCGATGACTTCAACAGAGTGAAATACCAACCTAAACCCTCCTTGACTTGACCCACAATCCCTCAACCAAAACTAAGGCATCAATACTTGCAGTATGCTTGTCTCAAATTGAGCTTGTAAGATGGAACTTCTCTATCAGAAAAGGTCATGAAGATCAGAACATGGAAAACAGTTTCAGGGCACTACCACCACTTGTTAAGATGTGGCATGATTCTTTATATTCTTTTTTTCCCCAAGAATATATTTGTTTTGGAAAAAGCTTAACTTTATTGTAAATATTAAATGGAATAATAAATATTTAAAAATGGCACCAATTTTGTCCTTTTTATAACTTTCTTTTATTTTTTTTAACTAGACTGGGGATCTGCTGTTTGACATTTAGCTCTTCAGACCCTAAGACTGTTTTAGTGGTACCACTTCTCTGTTCATCAATAAGATTACACAAATCCAAGCAGGTTAAACATTATAAATCATAGCTTAGAGTTGAAATGGAGGACAAGGTATGTCATGGATCTGGTTTATATCTTATTTGAATTTCTCGCCATAACTCCACCCTCGGGAAGCCCTTCTGGATTAATTATCTTTTAAACAGAGAGAGGGAAACGGCAAAATGGCCAAAGCTCAGACATTTGTTATGTCTGCTGTTCAAAATCTAATTTGAAAACACTTGTATGAATGTAATGTTTGCAGAATTAATAACCTGTGACGCCATTAAATGGTAGGACTACTGGGAACAAACAAAATAAGGATAATGGCTGATGGTTGTGATAAAGCCTGGTTCCCATTTCTGAAGACTGCTTCTTAACAACTTCAATTAGTGATTTTTAAAAAAAAATGTAGTTACACCTTTTCAGCCACAAGATGGCAGCAAAGACAAAATTAAACCTTGCAGCTGGTGATATGGATGAGGTTACTCTACCGTTACAAACAAGTATCAGGGACTGCATTCAAGTTTTGGTACGATCAGAAACCCTGGCCTCAAGTCCAAAACAAATAGTGTAAAGTAAGGAAATAAGTGGTGAGCTCACTGAAAAAATTAGCCCTAAAGGGATTTGGAGAGTGGAGGATACCAGTTTTCTGAAAGCATGTGATGGCTCATTCCACCATGGTGGAACCAGAAATGAGAACAGTCTGTACTGAGACTACCCTTCAGGGATGGCAGGACCCGACAGCATTTCTGAGACGAGCACTGCTGTGCAGAGCTCGTCTCGTCTCTTTGCTGGCTGTAGACCTTGAAGTTGCCCTGTTTGCAGCATTGGTGACCTAAACTTGATTCGGGCAGCTGGTGGAGGGACCTGCGACCTTGTTGCCTGATTCAACACCAAACATCCTGGCCCATCTGTAAGGGGTCACTGCACAAGGTGGAACACCTGCTAGAGAAGGACTACAGTGGTCAAGTGAGAGATAACCACGGTCTGTACCAAGAGCTGGCTGGCATATTGAGGTAAAGAGACATGACAAAGACAGATGCAACTATCAATGCGGAGACAGACGTAGGGATTCTCATATTATAATTGTGATGGAGGGACTACTTGGTTGGGATGATTGCTAAAGCTGGTGTGCTGCTCCTTTACCCATGTGGACATGTAAGAGACAAATGATATTCAGCTGAAACAGAAGGAGTTATGCCAGTGGAGGACTGGACTCTCATTACGTTCTTCATGTAAAAGCATCACAGTAAAAAAACAAATGTTTTCCTCTAGCAGTGTTGTGGCTTTTTCTTGATGTCCAATTACTTAACTAAACTTTAAGTAAGTCTAATGCCTATGTCAGTGAGTTAAAGATGAGAAGTCACAAAGAATCAATGATGAGACAGATTCAGCTGGTTCCAGGTCCAATGATGGTTTATTGTAGAGTTACAATATTACTATACATGAGAAGTAGCCCGGGCTAAGTCTGAAATTTTCACTGAACGCTTCCACCTTTAATACAGTTTTGGGGCCTGAGGTCACTCCTCCTGGGCCCTTCCCATTATTTGGCGTATTTTCCCCATCATTCTTCTACCATGTATTATATATTATTTTTACCGGAGCCTGGGTATGTCGTTCCACCTTTTTTTAAAACATACCGTTAGTCCCTCCTTTAACCAGAGGGGGTTTTCCTTTATTTCAGACCACTCAAGGTTGATAACAGTCTGCAAGGTCATACTTTGTCCCACCAGCATGTTTCTTTCTAGTGAACCATTTACTAGACCACTCGCCTTAGACTACACATGCGTTGCTCGATGTTTGACCTGGGCCTACCCAGTAGTTTTCTTTTCCCGGCATCAATGTCAGACTTAAGAACATTATGTTTGATAACACTAAATTCAGTGATTATTAGACAACAACCAGTCACTAAAGCAGCACAATGTTTAAATAAGATTACACAAGAAAGGGGAGTGGTGGCCTAGTGGTTACAGTGGTGGGCTTGGGCGTGGAGGACCCAGGTTCAAGCCCAGGGCTGCCCACAATGGTAAATCACTGGGGGCCCTTGAGCAAGGCCCTTAACTCCCAATTGCTGTCCTGCTAGTGAAACTAGTTGATGGGTTAAAAGCAGAGACTAATTTCAGTGTGCATGGTACATACAGCGTGTGCACGATGTCCACACTGACAAAGGGAAGGAAGGAAATGACAACAACATGGAAACAAAATCCTCAAAAAAATCATGTATACATTTTCAGACAGTTTGTTTATCCATTTCATCTAGCCTCATTATTCTTATTCTTTATTTCTTGTGTTTATTTAAACCAGAACGGACTCGGAGAAAAGCTCACAAATGAAGGAAGGATACGATGGCTTGACTAACCCTTTTACAGTCAAGAGGTTTTCTGGAACCAGGTCTGGCGAGTGACGATTTTGTTCTGATGTTTGCCAACAGCCTGCTGATGAGGTACTTACGTGCTCTGCGGGAATTCCCGCTTCCCGACATGAAACACTAGACCTGCTGTTGGCGTGGAGCACCACCCCCACCCCACTCTGGACCAGTGGTGGTTGGGGCATCAGTAATGACTGAATAAAACAAAACACTGTCATTTTATTATTATTATATTTTCCCCTGCCACACTTTTCTGTCACATGACTCCTCATCAATCCGTGACAAAGAAACGTACAAAAACCCCCCCATAAAACCCAAAAGAGTTGTTACGGGTGTGAAATGAAACAACTGTGACCAAAATTATGTTTTGGACCAAGCTGTAAATAAGTTTATGTCTGCTCTAAATCTGTCTGCACATTAGATGAGATTTTTCTTTTTTCTTTTAATATTGATTTGCACTCTAATGATTTTCTTTTTTTGATCACATCAAAGACACCCAGACATTTGCTAGGTAATATGTTTTTTCTTTTTTTCTCTAGGGGTTTTTTTTTTTTTTTCAAAGTTTCACTTCCAACATTGTCAGCTCTGTCCAATGTAGACAACCTCATAAAACAAACTTTCAACATGATGGATCGCTTGAATACGTGAAAGAACCAAAGATGTCCAGCTGTTTAGAAACTTTTTAGACTTTCAAATATAAACAATTAAAAATGATGTTTTTCACCTCCAGGCAGACGGCACATATGACATTAACTCATCTGAGATGTTTGCTGTCATCTTTGTTCTCACATCACACTCATCGTGATTTCTTCTGCCACCTTAAGCAAGAGCTTTTCCCTTCTCTTTCTCTTTTTTCAGTTCCCCTTTCATAAAAGTTTAGTTTTGTTTACATCCTGTATTTAATTTTCAAGCACATAAGTGGCCTACAGTGAGGCACTTAAATGTGTTTACATACACGCAGTCACAGAACACATGATTCACGTTTTTCTATGTAGCCTATGATCTCAGGGGTCGACTCAAAAGCTCACCAGTAAAATGCTTAAATCCATCATTTTTTAGGGCATTTTCCAGGACGGGAGGACGGGTTTGAATTTCTTGCTCTGGATCCTCTCTGTTGGGACATGAGTGGTTTCGAAGGTCATTTGTTAGACCCATGAATCCTTTCCTGTGTTGGGCCACTCACAACTATGTCACAAAGAAAAACTTTCTGCGAAGTCATACCTCAGACGCAAGCATGGCTACATGAGTGATCCAGTTTGTGAAAACTTGCTTTTCTTGAGTCTCTTATCTGTGTCACGGATACGAAGCAGCTGGATGGTCTACGCTCCTTTGTGTTCCTGCACTTTTATTTTTTAACAAACATAAAATAAAACCTAACCCTTATGACATCAGCACCATTTCCTGCTCTCTTAAAACTTCATATTTGACCAGATTTAGCAAACTTACAGTAAAGTGTTTGTACTTGACAAAGATATTAAAGACTGACTCTCCCAGGAAGATTAACTGGGTTGAAATAATGATTTAGAAGATTCAACTCCTTAAACTTTTTCTCATATAAGAAGCACATGGTTGGACTCCAGAACTGGTGCAGCGTCTCTGCTTTCATTTCTCATCAACAGCAGCTGGCTGCAGCTGGAGTTTCAGTTTAAGTTTAATCAAAGCGCTGGAAAGCTGCATTTGCTTCACTCGCCCCCCCGACCACATGCTTTTAACCTGTTTTGAGGTTTCGCCGCTAACTTTATAAAGGATGGGAACTTTACTTATTAAAAGCACGGGGAGAGTTTCTTCAGAGTAGCTCTGAGTCCCTTTAAATCATCACATAGCTAAAGAAAATCATACTGAAAAGATCAGGATCAAGCATCAGCATGATTTTAAGTATATTGTTTAACAACATCAAATGTATGTCCATCCCAAAGGTATTAGACGGGGATAGCTCTGTTAAATACAATCAACCTCCTCCAAATGTCAAAGTGACTTTGAGAAGCACTTCTTATATAACTTAAAACAATGTACATTGTGATATTGTGTAAATTTGACACAGGAAGGGGATTTACACAAACATTTGTCAGTTTGACTGGTTAATAGTTTATTGTTTAATTTCTATCTTTGCAAAGTAGAACTTTTGTTTTATTTATTAAAAAAAACAACAAACAAAAAAAAACAAAACAAAACAAATGTCTGATGGTATTAGATTGCGTTTTCCTAAAATACAGTCCACTCGAGCACACTTTTGGTCAAATGATGTAGACAACTGTAAGAGAAATATTATATTTACATAGTACTTATGAGTTTGAATCGTTTATTCACCTGATCAGTTTAAACATTGTCTGAACTTAATCTGACCCTAAGTGAGTGTACTTTGAGTACCTCTGTACAGCCTGGTCCTTGTGCTCTGACTGTGTAGCCTGTGTTAAATTTATGTCAAGGACAACAGACTTCCCGTTTCTCATCTGAATAAAAATTACACCTGGGCGAGGACATCCATCTTCCCCTTTATGTCTGATAAGCAGTTAGGGAGTTTTCCAGAAGATCTCATGTGAGACTGTCAACCGTATAAAAACCTGCCTCCTCGTCTGAGCAGCAGAACTCTCTGAATGAGACTTCTCTGCACGTCTGATCAACGTGTATCATTTAATTAAACTGTTGTGTTGAACTTGAAACTGTTTGCTTTCTCATTTAGATTCCAGTAAATGTCCACCACAACAAATACATTTTTACAGCTGTTTTAAATTATTGTTAAACGTATTCGTCCCCTATTATGCTCTGATATGGTTCTTATCTTCAACCGGATAACGGGACGACTTACATTTTCAATTTGAATTTAATCATCAGCCCTGAGTACATCGAGTGGGCTGGTGGGGGTGGGGTGGAGAGGAGAGGAAAACAAACACATGGCAAAATAACGGTTGCAGATATACATCAGAAAACTGAAAAAAGCTTTCAGCGCAGGTCTTTTGTAGGAAGCGGCCTAACAGAAGCTAGGGTCAATAATGTCCACACTCATGATCCTTATCATTTCATTGATGCAATCACTTTTTACAGTAGTTCAAACACGTGCTTGTTTCTACATGTCAAAAAAACGTTGGTATGAAGTTTCATGTTGATGAGAAAAGAAAATGAAAGTAAAATTCTGCAAAGATGAAACCTCTTTTCAAGTGTCAATCAAATGTTGAAGGAAGGGACTATGAAGAAAGCTGTACTCGTCCCCTCCCTTCTCTCCCTCTTCGAGGGCTGGCTGCAGGAGGATCTGCTTTCACTTCAGCTTTGTTGAAGGTTGGCAGTAATTGAAAACATGACAGCCTAGCACTATGATAACCAAGCAAAGCCATTCTGTTTTAGAGTACAGTGCAAAAATCCAGTCTTACAACGTTAGAAACCATATAGTATGTTGTGCACATATAATTTAAGAATCCCCGCTAGTCTTGTCCTCAAGTGAAGGAGGTCTAACCAAAAACACTCAAAAGGGGGTTGCAGGTAGGGACAAAAAAAAATGGCAAGGCAGATCTTCTTTTCTGGGCAATGATGTGTTTATGGTGCCAAAAATAGGGCCAGGTCTGGCAACGATGGCATGCCACATGTGGCCTGCTTGGGGTTGAGTTTATCTTGCCCATATCTGTACTATCATATCAAATCTTTACTTATATTATTATTTGATCTGTTCCATATATTTTTGGTTAAGAAAAAACCTTGGTGGCTTAAGCTGCAGCTCATTTGAACAGGAAAGCTGGAATTTTCAGAGTTTTCCATGTCTGATGAAGAGAAGCATTGATAGAAACGTCGCTCACTATCGAAGCCCTGGTGAGCAAGCAATTGGTTTTTAATGTTTTGAGTTGTAACAGTCTGTGGGACATAGTTACCGTCCACGGTGGACTTCTATTGATTTGTAAAATCAGTATTGGTTATAGGAGGGAGTGAGGCTGCCTCAATGGACTGGTAGCACAGGATGTCAGGTAAAAACTACACGCCTAACTGGCTACTAATGTAACATTTGAAGAGGGCTGTCTATTATAACAGAAACCTTTATTTATCCTTAATTCTTCAAGAACGTATTCCGCTTAGAAAAACACCAACCATAAAAGGGCATCATTCAGGGGCAGGCTCGGTTTGGAGAGGCCGTAATTATAACACAAATACTTTTATTGGAAGTATAAAAGCAATCTCAACATATGAGTGTGTTTAATGATATAAGCACTAAAAATGAAAAACAAGCAGCTTGTAAAAACCAAAGCAAATATTTAGAAATAGACGTCAACTTCCACTGAGTTGTATTGACTACTGACTATTACATCATCACTAAGCGTTTGAGCTGTACATTGGTCTCTCTGGTCACTCTGTCTGTGACATCATTGCCTAACATTGTAAGAGTCTCTTTCTGTGCGTTAATGTAAGGAGAATTATTGTTAGTTGTCCTGGTCTGACCAAACATTGATTATGTAAGATGTTTTTCTAATTGTTCGCTTATATCTGAGAAAAGTCTTGTTATTTCTTTTGTGTGCCTGAGAGAAGTTTTTGTTATTTTGTGAGTAGAGCTGGGAAAAGTCTGTTGTTTTGATAGCATGTTCTGAGAACGGTTCCTGGTTTACAAAACATGTTTTGTACGTCAGGATCTGTTCCCAAGCTGCGGGTCACGTACGGACGCCCAGCAAGGTTGGAAGCTGCTTTCACCGGGACTGTTTGGCTCTCCAGTCCGTGTGTCAACGGTAAGGATGGAACGCTTCTCCTATGATTGTTTGGAGCTATGCTCTGCAGGGGGTGAATGACACTTTCATCCTAGCATCATAGTAAATGAGAATAATGCATTTATGATAAACTGAAGTTTGTGTGAGTAATGCATTTTTGATAAACTGAAGTGACTGACTTTGGCTGTGCGCTGCGGGGGACACAGGCTTGTCCTAGCATCACAGTAGATGTGGTTTATGTATATATGAAAACCAAAGTGATTGATCCTGCTAGCATCACAGTGAGTGTGATTTAGTGTGTGCGTGAAATGTAGTTAACCAAAGTGAGAGACACTTTGGTTAGTCAGTGTTCTTTTGTGTGTGAAAGTGTGTGAAATACCTGTATAATATTCTATATGCATGCTTCATTCATATAATCCAAGTTATATTCTTTGTGTGTGTTTTGTCTATATAACCAAATAGATTGCTTGTGCTATGCTTTGGGGACAATAAATATATACATATATATTCCAATATTCTAGTCTGTGTGTGCTTTCTGTGTACCTACCTCCGACGAACCTGAGAAAATTTCACACAACAGTTACATAAATACCTCACGGTGCTCCTGTGTCAGGGTGGTCTCAGTCTGTTCTTGACAAACGTTAGTGTAGAGAAAGTCCTCTCACAGGCCACTTGACTGAAAGTATAGCTATTAATTTTAAAGTAAATGGTATTTGTATAGGGCAGCACGGTGGCTTAGTGGTTAGCACTGTTGCCTCACAGCAAGAAGGTTCCCGGTTCAATTCCCGGCCCGGTGGGTCTTTCTGTGTGGAGTTTGCATGTTCTCCCCGTGCTTGCGTGGGTTTCCTCCGGGTACTCCGGCTTCCTCCCACAGTCCAAAAACATGCAGAGTAGGTTAATTGATCATCCTAAATTCTCCCTAGGTGTGAATGTGAATGTGAGTGTGATTGGTTGTTTGTCTTGTATGTGGCCCTGGATAGACTGGCGACCTGTCCAGGGTGTACCCCTGCCTTTCGCCTGATATGTGTCGGATAGGCTCCGACAGACCCCCGTGACCTGGAAACGGATAAAGCGGGTACAGATAATGGTGGATGGTATTTGTATAGTTGTGGCACCGTTGATGAGGCATTTTTAAATTGGGACTGAAAATGCATGTGTCCTGGGCCAGTACAGGGCCACCAGTGGTGGCTTTCATGCTCTACTTGAAGCAGAAAGGTCCTGAAACGTCCTGTGGCTTCTTCTGTGTGAATATTTATAACTGTCATGGTTTTTTCCCCCCGTGCGAACAATCTCACTGAAGAACAATCATCTTTAAATTGTTCAGAACTAGTTCTTTAAGCCTTTTCCAGGGTGATGGCCTGCAACAATTGTTTCTTTAGGACCACAGCTGATTTCTTTCGACCTCGGCATTGTGTTTACTCAAACCTGAAAGCATCAGACCAGCAAGTGCCAAAAATCTGGTTTAACAGACTTTTGCACAGATGGTGAAGATCATTTAATATAGAGCGGATGGTTAGCCACACCTGGGTACAACTAAACCTCAAAATCATATGAAAGTATGGTACTTAGTATTTTTATTTTGGATTCATTTTTCTTTATACCATAGTTATATACATAAAAATATCATAGTTACACACAGTATGGGTTGTAAATGTAATATACATCATATGTATGAGTATCAAATATTATAGCAAATTATCAGCAACAAAAAGTATCTCTGTCATGAGAAGACTCCACCCCTCATTTTAACATAGTATTGTATGTAACATACTAATGGGTTGTTTCAAATTTAGCAGAAGCTGTAATTATCCTACTGTTACAAACTGCAATATAATTAATTAAAACTGTGGTGCTTTGTGTTTGAATACTGCTCAAACAGTTAACAGTAAAAAGTATGTTATTTATATTAACTCCACACAAAATTGCTTGTAGTTTATTGTCTCAATTTTGTTGAGAAGAAATTTGTTTTTGCATTTCTTGAAAACTTTTAACTTCCAGCTTTGACTGACAACAACAGAACAACAAACTGGTACAAATTTGCGAACTGTGGTTTCATCACTTTGTGTCATGCAGTGAGCTGTTGTCAGCTTCAGCTCAAAATTCCCAATTGGGGGAATAAATTATGTTTTGTCTTGTTATTTCTGCTGTTAAAGCTACAGGAAATGCTCAAAACTATTACAGTAAAAGGAGGCAGATGGGGGCAGCACGGTGGCTCAGTGGTTAGCACTGTAGTTTGCATGTTCTCCCCGTGCTTGCGTGGGTTCCCTCCGGGTACTCCGGCTTCCTCCCACAGTACAAAAACATGCAGGGTAGGTTAATTGATCATCCTAAATTCTCCCTAGGTGTGAATGTGAGCGTGATTGGTTGTTTGTCTTCTATGTGGCCCTGGATAGACTGGCGACCTGTCCAGGGTGGACCCCTGCCTTTCGCCTGATATGCGTCGGGATAGGCTCCGACAGACCCCCGTGACCCGGAAACGGATACAGCGGGTATAGATAATGGATGGATGGAGGCAGATGGGCTGATGAGTTAATGGATTAAAGAAAATGTGTGAACTAACACAACACATTTTTTTTTTTATTCCGCTGCAGAGATCATATCATATTTTGTCTATTATGTTCCTCATTTATTCACGTTGTTCTGTTTGTTAATTTCCTCATTAATGTGCTTTTTTTTAAACAGTCATGCTAAAAATTACATTAAAGCCTGGACCTGCCTGAACAGATACATATGGAGATGAGAGCAGATTAGTAGCACCAGTAAGCAACTCACCGCTAATGTGATTGTAGTTATCGGTCATCTCCAGGTCACGTCAAGAAATGACAAAACACGGTCATTCCGTTTGGACACTACCAGGATATGGAAATCGAAGAAACATTCAGAAACATGCATGTAGTGGCCAATAACATGCTTGTAAAACATTGTTGCAGAACATTAGTTTTAGAATCAGTGTAATGAATTTATTGTGAATTGGTTGAATAAGCAGTGTGATACAGCCAAGCAACAACTTTTCAACCTCTGGATTGAAGCAAACACGGAAACTAACAGGAAACACGAAAAGTGCTTTATTTATTTTTTCTGTTGCACCGATAGTTTCAGAGTAACGTCATTTTGATTCTCTGTATGTACCTCACATGTGGTAGAATTGACAATAAACATGACTTTGACTGAAAACAAGAAATGTTGCAGTTCCATTATTGACCACTGGGGGATGGCTCCAAAGCATCCATCCATCCATTTTCTTTACCTGCTTTATTGCAGGGTCATGGGGGTCTTCTGGAGCCTATCCTGACTCAAAACAGGTGAGAGGCAGTCTAGATCCAGTCTATCACAGGGCCACATACAGAGACAAACAACCATGCACGCTCACACTCACAATCACACCAATCAATCAACTGAGTATGCATGTTTTTGGACTGTGGGAGGAACCCACACAAGCACGGGGAGAACATGCAAACTCCACGCCAAAACACTCCCACCGGGGAATCGAACCAGGCTCCAAAGAAAAGTAAATTAATTTAAAGCCTGGTTTAACAACACTTGGTCTCTAGAGCTGGAAGTCTAGACTATTTATTTTGTCCCCACTATTTCCCTTCAGGGATTAATAAAGTATTTTTCAATTGGAATTGAATTTTAAATCCATTTCAACTGTATGGTGGTGAATTGTTTTGTACCACATAAGATAAATTTAAACACACAACAAATGTTTGTAATTAGGAGCATGGCCTTTTGATGAGTCGCCCTTGTCTATGTCACATATCAAGAACATAGGTCCCAATTGCAGTTGAGTTTGCAAAATGACAGGTTTAATGAACGAAAAAAGCTGTAGTGAACAGGAAATCCCAACAAAAAACTTAAAGCATCAACGGCAAAAGCATTAAACATACTCGACCATTTATACTCAGATATGGAGGTTTTGACCCTTTTCCACTCTGGTGCCGTCTGGCCTACAGGATGTTTGTGTCTCAGCAGCCACAGTCAAATATAGCTAAATGTCAGACTCGAGTCAGGTGAGTGTTAATTCAGACGTTTGCAGTAAAACGAGTTATATGAGAGACTGTAGTTACATGAAACACGTTGGAGCCATGTGTTGGAAAAATCTGTTTGTGCAGCAGCAAGAATGAAGACACAAGAGAGTGAGAGGTTAAGATCAACAATTTACTTGTACAAGGCGTAGACAAGGCAGCTCCTCATCAAGTGTCAGCTTCCTCCTGACCACTGAAGTTAATACGCACATGTAAACCGTTTATATAGGCTCCACACGCCTATCTATGAAATCATTGCCGCGATTCGTTCATGTTATCTGACTCAACCACATTGTCGACTATCAATCACATTCCTCTCATTCATTTCAGCAGGTCAAAAGTTGCCTCATGTAATGCTGTGAGTTCAGTTACAAACATTATGAAGCATAAAAATGCAGAAGAACGAGGTTTAAAGAAAGGGATTGAAGGAAATGTATAAATTATTAGCTTCTTTTATGTTACAACTCAGCAAGGAGTAACATACTGGTAGGGAAATGTTAGAGTATTAGGTTTATTGCTTTATTACGTATTTCCTTTGGCTGTGAGAGGGTTGTTGGATGTAGTAAAGTTACGTTGTTTGGAGGCTGTGGTCTCACCCACTAAGATGGGCAGCTGATAAGAAACATGCTGACCAGAGGAAGTGGATTTAAGGAACACATTAAGATCAGGAGGACTGGTCACTTAGTGGTACGAGAAGAGACAAAGGCAATAAAAGAATCCTCTCACAGCAGGGGAGGGGCAGGACTCCGGGGAAGACGCACAAAGAAGGTTGTGAAGAGGGCCTTCTGGTGAGCAGTAAAAGGGCGGAAAACAGACTTGCATTAACTCAGGGTTGTATAAATAGAAAGGGGGTGTCCATCCATCCATCCATTATCTATACTCGCTTTATCCGTTTCTGGGTCACGGGGGTCTGTCGGAGCCAATCCCGACGCATAGTAGGCGAAAGGCAGGGGTACACCCTGGACAGGTCGCCACTCTATCCAGGGCCACATAGAAGACAAACAACCAATCACACTCACATTCACACCTAGGGAGAATTTAGAAAGATCAATTAACCTAGACCGCATGTTTTTGGACTGTGGGAGGAAGCCGGAGTACCCGGAGGAAACCCACGCAAGCACGGGGAGAACATGCAAACTCCACACAGAAAGACCCACCGGGCCGGGAATCGAACCAGTAACCTTCTTGCTGTGAGGCAACAGTGCTGACTACTAAGCCACCGTGCTGCCCAGATAGGGGGTGTACGCAGAAGTACTCAGACCTCATCTGTATGTCGGCATTTGCGCATCTCGGCGGGATCTCCAGATGCATCTGTACGGAAATAAAAGTGAATCTCTTCCTATCAACGGACTCTGGGAATCTTTGATTCAACAGGATTCATCTTTTTTTTTTTTTTTTTTTTTTTTTTATAAGTGAAGTTGAGACAGCACCAGGGGTGTTAAAGGGGCTATACACCAGAATCTAATTTATATTCACTGGATTCATCAATCTCAAAATGTGGCCATTTCCACTGGGTCCAGGCAGGACACGTTACATTAACACTTTCATGTACAAAGTTATATAAATACATGAAAAAAAAAAACAGTGAAACTCTCTCTTTATTTCAAAAATGATAATGCACAAAATGCAAATGAATGGTGACGATTTCTAATTTCGTAAAATAATTCTCTCAGTTCTTGGTCGATTGTCCTTCCATTTAATGAAACCATGTTTGCTGGCAGAATATTTGATTATGTCCAGCTGAATTATATGATTTTGGGTCACTATAGTCCTAATGTATGTAGAAATCTCTGCCAGAAGACCTCAGCTCTCTGTTCTGTTCTTCACCCTCGCTGACATATCTCCCTCCTCTTTTTATACAATTTTTTTGTATTTATTTGTGTTAGTTGTCTTTAGACACATTACCCAGAGGAGTTTTTGCATCATTCAGACTGTTCAGACCGTTGCCAGTATGTGTAGTAAAAATCCACAAGTTTCTCATTTCTCATCAGTCCTCATTATCAAATGAACACAGTGAGTGCTGCTAGAGGTGTTTATAGTCCTGTTTACAGTGTGAAAAGGATGGAATTGTTTAAAATGGCTTGCCTCTTCTCTTTAACAGTGCTCCTTTTGTCTCAGACATTTTAGGCTGAAGGTTTGATGTCTGAGAAGAGATTTATTCAATATACTGATACCAGGTTATCCATCCATGTCCTGAGGTAAATATGCAAACACAATATAGCAAGCAGCGAGAATGACAAAAGCCTTTTAGTGCAACCCATGTTATTGTCAACATCTCTGGATCTCCTCCGTGGTGTTATCAGCTCTTGGAGGAAGCAACCGCCCTCTTTCTGACGTGGCGTGCAGGAAGTGGAGAAGGTTGTTTTTATGATTTTCTTTGTTTTTTTTTTTGGGCACAGACAGAAGCCCTGAAGTCAACCGCTCAGCTTCAGAGATTCAGAACTTCATCACAGTCATTGGTCATAATCGTATTGGAGATTTCTCCATTTAAAAAATAAATTAATATTTGTTATTTCATTACACGCAGAGGCAACTATAAAAACCCTTGCTGGTAAAGTGTGCATGGACTCTGTGCTGTCCGGTTGTTTCTTGATCTAATGTTGCTGTTCCTCCATGAGCTCTCAGCCAACGGGACCTCTGAACTGGCCTGGATGTTGTCCGGGGGTCAACATCGCGCCTGACGAAGGGCAGAGCAGTGGTGTAACTTCTCCGCCATCTCGCTTTGTGTGTATAACCGTTCTCCTTTTTCAGATTTTTCATTGTTTTGATACCCGGAGACAACCTTACTAAGCAGGTTTCCCAGAAGTTAAGTGTTCACTTAAAAATCTTACGAGACATAAATCATGAGCCAAATCTGCACTTTTTTGCAACAGCTTTTGTACAAGTTTCCTGGTTGGATCAACGTTTTATTAAAAACTTTATCTTTGCCTGGTGTGAATTAAAATTCCTGATGTTTTGTAATCGTTTATTTTTAAATCTGTCTCAGGGCCCACAAGGCTGTTTACACTGTACAGTTTGTATACATTAACTTCGGAAGGCGTTGCAGCTTTTGCCATGTGAAGCCTTTAGTGACCACAAACTCCCCTATCAGCAGAGCTTCCAGCTCTGAGCACAAAAAACAAAAACTTTGAATAGTTAGCAGATATAAAATGGACAAAGTAAAGGGATATATTTATATATTTTGATCGTAAAGCACTTCTGTAAATCTGATACCAACAAAAACTGAATTCAGTAACTTTTTCTGCAATTTAGTTGGGTATAGTGGTATAGTGGACGTGATGCCACTTGTTCACATGGCTGCTGCAGCACCGGTGGGTTGTGCAAGACCTGTATTTGCTCAGAGGCCACACCCCCATGTGTTTTCATTTTTTCTTTTCTTTATTCATTTTACTTTTTCTAGCTCTGAACTGAAAGTTCATACCACCGATGTTTGGTGCCAGGGCTCTTAAGTTTTGAAGTTCAGGGAAAACGGTTACTCAGACCTTACCCGGCAACAAAGAGATCCTATTTTCTTATTGGCCAATAGGTCGGTAACGCAAGACAGCTGCTCGAAACTGGCGGAGCCTGGTCTGGCCTTGACTCGTTTGTAAGATGTGTAAGATGGGATGTGGGAATTTCTGGGCGATGAAGTTAATTTCCCAGTGTGAGAAATGCCATGTGTGGCGTGTGAGCGTGTGAACTTGTTGAAATGCACCTCTGAGACTTGAGAGCCCTGTTTGGGGGTCTTGAGAGGTGTACAGGATTTGGGCCATAAAACTGCATACAAGACAGTTGTTCTGACTTCAGTGATCTTGTTTAGTTTTACCGCTTGTGTTCCAACATGGGAACACAAGTATTTATTTTATTTATTTATTTTTGTTTTCCCTTTCTAAGGCTTCACACGCATCACTCCCACACAATGAGGAGGTCTGGTCTCCTCCTTTGGACATGTTGCAGGCACTTCATAGATCCAGAGCACTCAGAGAAGACCCTGTGTCGTGAAAACACAGCAACTCTGCTCTCATCCTTCCCCCAACTCATGAAGACCTGATCTAACATGTGGGCATCACAGCTCCCACATGTTAAAGGACTTACTGGGTTAACTGTTGCAACAACATCAACACTAATGGTTCTGAGTTTACAAAAAACGATGATTTCATCCTCTTTAACTGCCTTTAGTCTCATTTGCTTGGATTTATCTGATATAGATATTATTCCAAGCTTTCATATTTTCTTTTAAAAAAAACACAACACATTTTTGCTCCTTTTTTAAGTTGGGTGGAGCAACATAAGGAAACAAAAATGACAAAACGAAAGTCAACTTCAGCCAAACTGGCAATTTATCCAAAATCCAAAGTGTAGAGAAAACAGAGAAGAGCAAAAACCAACCGGCGTCCGTATGAGAGCTAGATTTGTCACTGTTGTTTTGTCCGTTGTTGTTTGTGAAGCTCGGTAATTATACAACCAAATATTGTGTAATGCAGCAAGTCTTACTGACCCTGCAGCGATCTATCCCTTAACAAGGAAAAAGAAGAAGGAGCAGGTAATGCGGAGAAGAACACACAACGCAACCAAATGGACCAATCGTACCTATTGCAGTTAACTCAGTATCAAAGTGCTTTACAGAGAGATTAAACATCACTTAAGAGAATAAACAGCAAGCAAGGTATTCCCAAGGATTAACGGGCACTGGAAGACACCATCTGCAGTGACGTGTCCAAATATGTGAAGAGAGAACTGAGCTGAGAGGAAAAGCTGTTGCTTTATCAGCTGAGTTATGTTGTAAACACAATAGGGAAGACAACTGAGAGGAACCTTTTCTGAAAGGTAGAGGGGGCTCATGCACATCAAAGGAGGTCAGCTGAAGTGCTTTAGGTATCTTTAACTCAAGAGGGAAGTGTAAATTATCCCCAAGAAAGTTCACCTCCTAGAGGAACTGTTATATTTCATTGGAATGAATTTAACAGCATATTTGTCTCAACCCCTTAGAATTAAGCCTCCCTGGAGGAAATTATGGAAGTTGATGGAGAAAGCTCTCAGAACAGTCTGCTGAATTGATGAGGGAGGAAGATATATGAATGGATAGATGGATCTTTGGGATGGCTGATCCTATTTGGGTTTTTTGTTTTTCTGCCCTTGTGCATTACTATTCCAATCAAAGCTCTTTCAAATTCAAGTTGTTTTCATCTTGACATTAACTCTGTCCCAGTCCAACATAAGGAATGGGATTTAACTAAGGTCAAGATCACCTGTCAGCTTGTATGAACAGTTTTAAGATCATTATCTAATGAAACGTCAAACCTGACCTCAAACACCATTCTGTGGTTATGTGAAGACTGAGCGCGGAGCCTCTCAGTTTGGGGAACTGAGGCTTGATTGGACTGTAATTAGTTTCTTTTAAATATGACCACAGCCTTTTCCCCAACTTTGGCCAAACTGTTTTGGTTGGGTAAATATGACAAAACCAAAATAAGAGGGTTGCAAGTTTGGAGAGTATAAGTTATTCAGTTTTGACTGATCTCTTTCTAAAACTGGAGCAGTAAAAAAACAGTCCCAAACAAATGCACTTTGTTCTCCTACCTTAGGAAGATCATATCAAACATCCTCTAATAAAGTTTTTAGAGTTCATCTTGTATATGTTTGCTGTGTTTCCAACAGCCTTCTATGTCTGCAGAGTTTGGACTGAACTCAACCTTTTTTTTTTTTTTTTTTCTTTTTGCATAAACTACACACAATGAGATAGATTTCAACATCATATTTTTCGTCCTCCTTTTTGTTGTAGAGCTGAGTTTGCCCAACCCCCAAACAGCAGAAGTCTTGAGTAAAAGTTTTTTTTTCTTTAAGTTTCTATTTCGTTTCAAGTCCATACTAGGTGAAAGTTTGCAAAAGGGGTTCTGCTGCGTAGCTGCAGATCTGCTCTGTGCGTCCCAGCTCTATGTTCTCCATCCCTCACGCTCTCCGCAAAGAGCTTCTCACAACGCACACAACGACTCTGTTACCTGACCATTCAGACCCTCTGCTTCTCCTTCTTAGAATCAAAGAAAAAAAAAGTAAATATGGGGAAAATTAACGGATGCCTCAAGTGCCTTTTTATCTTCTTCAATGTGGTCTTTGTGGTAAGTTTAAGTACTCTTTCTGACTTTATTGTAATTTTTACCTCAGTTTTGTTTTATTTTCCAGCTCGTTTTTTTTATTAATATATTATAGCAAAAATAAAGAAAAAAAAGAGATTGATTTTCCAGTGTAGTTTTTATGACTTTTAGAGAAATAAAATGTGAGTTGTAAAAGGAAGTTACACGTTAAACAAATTGAAATAAAAAAAGCTGAGTGAGAAATAAAACAAAACGTTAATGTCTAAGAGGTGGAAATATGTGAATATGCACTTATATCACAACTAAAACCAAAATAATGCAGTTGATTGATCGGTCTTTACCTGGATGTAATTAATGTTTTTTTCTGAAACAGTAACTGTATCCAGATGTAGTCAATTGTTGATGCTGGGAACAGTCAGTTCCAGGAATAGAGCAAAAAAAAAAAAAAAGAAAAAAAAAAGAAATGGAGTCCTCTTACAGCCTGCCCACTCATAATCGTTGTTCTAATTAATTTAACTGCAGTTCCTGCTCTAATAAACATAGGGCCTGGTAGAAAAGATTGATTCTTTATAGATACACTGCAGAAAAAAATGTTTTAAAAAGTAAACACATAAGATATTTTTATGGGATTTTATTTTTTATATTCAATTTTTTTCATCTTTCACACAGCCTTTAAGGATTTTAACTTCTTTATATTTGAAAGCTGGATAAAGTCTCACGCTAGATTAAATCAAGAACACATCTTGATATCCTTAATTATGCTAATTTGACTTTAATATTATACATACAACTAGCTAAGACAGACTGAACTACGAGTTTGTCCTTTGCCGATGTCCTCAGCTGCATCCGCGGCTGCAGAGACAGTTTCAGTTTTTTTGGTGTTTGTCTCCCTCATGTGGCTCGTTTTTGAAACAACATCAGCCTGAAAAAAGAAGTTAAAACTTCAGTAGACACGCGTGCTTTTAAAAATTCTGAAAAAGTTACAAAAAGGTCTGTTATTTTTAATTCTCCAATAATTGAAATACATTTTAGGTAAAATTTAAAACCAACTAATAGGTTGTTTTATACTAATTTATAATTATGACTTAATTTTCTACTAATTTCAACATGATGGTTTTTTTTTTATTTTATTTTGGTAAACTTTACAGTACTCTCCCACTCTGTTCCCAGATTCTCGGATGTTTTATGATGTTTTTGGCGGTGAAAGCCACCTCCCTTACCATCCAGGTAAATAACATGTTTATTGTTGAAAGCATTTCATATTTTAATGTGTGTGCAGTACAGTCAGCATGTCATTTTTTCTGTGTAAATATTCGATTTTTTCTAAATGCAGGAGAGCTGATCCCACATTTTATTATGATATACTCACACTGACACAAAAATACACTGTAAATAGTCTTGGGGGGAAAAACTAACACAAGTGCAGACCACAGACTGTAGAAAACAATGGACCTTGCATTTGGTCATGTGACTCATTAGTTTCTGAAGACCGGTTTTGAAGTCCGTTTTACTCCATTGCTCAGCAAGCCCACAGGATTTAAACCAAGCTGTAGGACGTGGGAGTCAGTGGACATTAACCTTGCTTTCCTTTTGCACTAGCCTCTATCGGTCAGTCATGGAACTGCAGCGAAACTTATCTAAGACGGTTTGCTCCTGGTGCAGACAGATAAACACTTGCGACCACATAATATTTTCTCTTTTCTGACCACCAGGAGGTAAATGTGTGCTGCCACCTAGAGGAAATGTGATACACCAAGGGTTTTTTTTCAAAGCACCTCAACTGATTTGTGAGGCAACTCTGAGAACTTTCTGTAAAACCTTCTACAAATTGTCTCTCTGGTTTCCATAATAATGGGGGGCAAAAGTCTCTCTGAGTTTGTGTTTCCTGAGCTATACGGCATGAAATGATCCCAACATAGACATGTTTAAACGGATCAACCTGACGCTAAAGTTGCAGATGATTGATTAACAGTGATGTATCTGCGAAAGTACTGAAACGTTAAATGCTGTCCGCCCAGCTGGGGGCAGCAGAGTGTGGGACTTATTGTCTCTGAATGGTTAACATTGAAGAAAAATAAACCTGAATCAGTGTGCTTTTAAATGCACTTGGCAGGTGTGACCTTTTGCTGATTTACAGCATCATTTTCCATCCTAACAAGCTTAATGTCAGGTTGAATAGTTTAACCCTTTGCTATTTCTACACGACAAGATGTAAACTAAAGACGCTCAGCACTGCAAGAAAAACAAACAAACTATTACATTTGGTAAAAAACTTAACACAGCGACACAAACCACACAAGTGTGCATATGTTGCAACACAAACCACAATTGGGTCTGAATTTTCACTATGTCCAGTACCGCCAGGTTGCTGCCAAACACAGGTCTATTTTTTTGCACACAAAGGATGTTGCAATGTTTGCAACAGCCGATTTTCTGTAATAAGCATTACTGAACAGAACAAAGAAAAGAGTCAGACGTTATGCAATATTTGAAACAGTTGTGCACTTTTTTTTTTTTTACTTTAGCAATGGCCCATTATTTTTTATAATTAGGAATTGTGTTTAGAGAACGTTGGCAATCTCAGAAGTCAAAAAGGCTTTTTAACCCTCACAGCGCACTGGCAGTGTCTTTGTAACACTTGGGGCGCTGTGAGGGTTAAACAAATCTAAAGCAGCTGGTTTGTATTTGTGAGAACGGAGAGATTTTGTGCTCATCACATCACTATGTGTACTGTTCGGTATATAAACCACACTGAATTACATAATAGTTGTTAGAAATGATTAAAGTAGTCAAGGTGAAGGACTTGGAGTGTTTACATAGAGCAGGGAAGCTGTCCAGATGGAGGCTCTGATTTATTTATTTATTTATTTCCCTTAATGCGAAACATATGCAGCTCAGGGGAGGCTTCCTCTCTAATGATCAACCTTTTAGCAGTCTGAGCCACAGGAAAACAAGGTGGGTCAGACTGCTGAAGCCCTGCGAAGCTTTATTGAATAAAAGTTGGCTGTTTGTTGTCATCTAATCAAATTTACTTTCCATTTTTGTTGGACATTTTCCAAAACAAGTAATCCATGCTGCAGATCTTCAGTCCCTGTGATTTAAAGTTGTTATACACTTAAATTTGGTACAAATGAGCCCTTCACAAAGTATCAACACATGCAAAAGACAATGTTGTAACTTGACAGGGTCTCGCACAGTCATGATGATTTGGGCGCATTCGGCCCAGATAGAAGAAAGTAGAAAAAATAACTTGGCTCAATTAAAAAGTGAGTGTTAACATAGGTCATTACTAAGTACAGGTACTAAAATCTAAGCAGTTCGTGCATCTTGTAAACTTCATTAGACTATACATGGTCTCCTGTTGGTCTGAACTGTCTCAGGACTCAGCCCTTACTGGCCCAACTTCACAAAAATGATCCAAACGTTTCCAAATGATCCATTCATCTTGGGATGAGAACAGAGTTAACAAAAAGTGAGGTGAATGGCGCCAGAATGGCAAAAGCAGACTGCCCATCTGGGAAAGTTTTCTGACATTGGAAGCATCTAAAAGTCCACCTGTTGATGAGTGGAATACTGTGAAGCCTTTGTAGGACTTTGAATTGCATTACTCGTGCATGGGTGGGCATCTATGTGCATCCATTAAGTCCACGTGCAACTAAATTGGTTTACTAACCAGGCAACACGCCTCCCTAAGTCAAGTGTTCATCCATCTCTGGTGCCTGTTTGATTGGTTTTATGCTTACATATGTCATGTCGTTTGTTACAATAAAAATGGTGCAATCCAGACCTGTTCAGGGTTGTTGTAAGGATTTTATTTTAGTTTATTTGTTAGTTGATTTCATTCTAACGTTTGGGCCTCACTAGGCCCACATAAACAACGTGGCCCAGATCAAGTCCAAATGAGAGATTTTTTGTTTATTTATTTTGCTTTTTGTAAAGACGCTTCTTATAGTAAAAGTACAGTAAAGTACTTTTTACAATTCCAGCAACTCCTCATGTAAAAACATTGAGAGACGGTGTCAAAAAATATTTAGCACGATACTAACCACTATGTTTGATACATCGCTTACAGCTGTGCAGAAATTCAGCATTTGTGTTGTCTTGTTCTGTCCCTGCCTGAGCAGATGTCAGAGTTCGGAGGGCCGGGCTTGGGCTGGCTTTGGGTGATTGCCATTGGTGTGCTCGGCATCGCCTGCCTGGGAATCTTCGCTTCTTGCGCCGAGAAAGCCCTTGCACTCAAAATAGTATGTACAAGAATCAGTATGATGCACAGAAAAGGGACTTGTTAAGACAAAACTTTGCTTTTTGATGTTGTTTTATTAACAATTGAGTGGTAAAGTCTATAAACAATCAATGATTAAGAACCGATAATTCTGTGATTCATGTTATTTCATGTAGTTTGCAGGTTTCATGGGGACTGGGATGATCATCATGCTGATCTTCGGGATTATTATGGTTGTCATAAGAAACAAGGTAGTGTGACTTTCCAGCTTCTTATTGTACCCATTGATCCATGCTCACTTCATTCATGAAGAGTGTAAAAAGATTTAGTGAATCAAAAGTAAAGGACTAATGACAAATACATTTTCAAAAGGGTTGTTGTTATTTCCTGCTGAGCTTCCATGAAATCGTTTCATCAGTGACATCATTCTCATTGATTCTTGATGGTAATATCTTGTATTTTTTTCTGCCACTTTGTTCATGGTGTCCCTTCTCACATATAGGCAAAAGATGACTACCAGACCCACATCAGTGTAATTGCCAAAGCCTTCACTGAAAACAGTAGCACGAGGGAGATACTGAAGAACCTGCAAGAAGCTGTAAGGCTTTTTCTTCTTATCCTTTGCACTGCCCCTAGTGGATGTTTGCAGAATTATATTAATAATTAAATTACAATTGCATTTACGATTGCTCTGCTGTGTTAAAGTTAATAAACAAACAAATAATGAAGAAAGCTTTGACTTCACTGGAGTATGTTGAGGTTGATGCGGGAGCTTTCCCGCCTGCTGAAAGTTATTCTGTCGTGGTTGCAGTATCATTGCTGTGGACTTCATAGTGCCAAGGACTGGGCTTCAGAGATCCCCGAGTCTTGTAGATGCACGTCGCCATTTCAGTGTAAACTCAAACCTCAGGTACGTTTAATAAAATTAATGTACAAAACATTTGACTTAATAATTTTGATCATCCAGAGCACTGGAGTGACCAAAGACAAAAATATATTATTTTGAGGTTGTGTTATACAACAACCAGCACACAACATACTAATAGTTTGTAATGTACGCTGGAAAGAAATTGAGCTCATTGTAGAAAACATGGTCTATAAATCCATGAGTATGCTCAGGCATCTAGTTGGCCTGTTTTGGTTTTCTTTTTATGTATTTAATCTTTGCATGTACTCTTTGTCAGCTGCTTTGACCACATTTTGCTTTTGTTTCTCCACAGGGATATTCAGGGCCAACCACCATTTATGCAGAGGTATTCAGCGCTCCAAGCAATCCTAAAAACTGCCATCCAGTCATGTTTGCAGTCTATGAACCCTGTTTTTCCTCCTCTTTCCTCCTCTTCTGTAGACCTGCAGTGAGACCATCCTGTCGTGGATTAACTTGTTCTTCAACGTTACCATGGGCATCCTCTTTGGGTTCGCCATCACTGCAGTAAGTTAAACTAATAGTCTCCTTTACTGTCGTTTATAAAATGTCAGCAGCTACACTGTTAAAGATATCTAAATTATAAAAACCCTTAAAATGCATTAAACATGGACCGCACCAATCTCAACTCAAAAGTATACCTCATGGTGATTATTTTTTAGTTCATAATCCTGAATGCCATAAACAAATTCTCACACACTCTCCGGGCTGTTACTTGGAATATAACCAGGCATTGTCGGGAATTTTCAGTTGACAGCCCAAACATTACTGTTGGTCCTACTTCTCCGGCCATAGTCCATCATGTTTGTTTATATATAGAGATTTTTGTGAGATTTCACATGTATATGTGGTACTTCAGTTGCTATTACACAATTAATCTTTTAAAAGGAGATGTGCTGTCTGGCCACATCACAGCACTCCACACACCGTAGGAAAAAAAGGTTAAATTTACCATTTTCTTTTTCTTTTTTTATCATTGCGTGTGGTCTCTTGCAATTCAAAAATGAAACAAGAGTAAATCTTGAACAGCGTCATAAAAGCAATTTAACCCTAAACCCTAACCCATGTGAGATAAAAATGGTGCCCCATGGTGTGATGCTTTGAGATTTTACAGTTTTTATGCAGGGGCATCTTTTCTTTATGCAGATCTATAGAAGGATCTAAAGAGAACCATTTAAAATGATATTTTTTATAGGAATTGGAACTGTCCAGGTTTCATGGATGTCTCATTGGGTTTCTTTAGCTTGGTGAAGAGTTGGCATCATTGCAGTCAGAGTAAAGAAAGAGTTCAAAAATGTGTAAAACATGCAGGCTGCAAACTGAAAAGAAGAAACATCTTCACAAGACTTAATAACATACGTTTCTCTTTTTAACACCTGTCTCTATCGCTTGTCTTTCTAGCTGATGGGTCTGCTGATCTCCCTCCTCATGGTCCATCAGATCAAACGTCATGACAGTGCAGGAGGACCCTCCATCGCCATGAAGGGCTACTGAGTTGGCTCCTCCACCCCTTTCCTCTGACCTTTACTCTCTGCACTGCAACAATAGGACTTATTGTTTAAAATGTAATCTCTTATTTACTTTTTAAAAATATAATTTCTATCTTTTAACAAAGTGAGGGGAATGTGGGAAACAGAGGGATTATGTAACATGCTGCAGGAAGTTTTCACTTCCAATAACAAGCTCTTTTAGCTTCATACTCATAATATAGCTTTTATAAACAAGCTTTTTAAAAATCCTTATTTTTTGTGTTATTTGACAAGATATAGTACTCTTTTCATGTGAGATCTACATATAAAATATATATGTACACATGTAACTAAAGCTCTGTTAAGCCAAGGAGCGAGCTACTTCAGGTTCAAAAAGCTAAGTCAGAAAAACCCAGCTATATCCTAAACTAAATACAACAACCACTAAAGCACATGTAGACATTTTCTGGAAGCTGCATAAAGATTCAAAAACAAACTATAATGTCAGAGCATTTTTAGCATCTGTAGTTACTGTGTAGTGGTTTATATTTGCATTGTGTCAACACATTCTACCTTTGGAGGTTTAAAACTAAGTGGTTGAAGACTCATGACTGGAAATTTCAATAATGTGTGGAGCAATGCATTTTGTTTTCCCTGTTTCTGTCACAGTTTGGTCAGGTTTATGCACCCGAAGGGATCGCTTTGCTGGAGAAAAATCTCAACATTTGGTTTAACGCGACACAATCTTCCTTTGTAAAACAAGCCCAAGTTCACTTAAACCAACGTCTCAAAGCATTTGGCTTTGAGTCGAGCTTCAAGACGAGCTGCGAGATGAGCTGCGAGACGAGCTTCGAGTCGAGCTTCGAGTCGAGCTTCGAGTCGAGCTTCGAGACGAGCTTCAATGGCTAAACGAGTTATTTGCTAATGTGCCAAAATTCTAGATAAAAAGTATTTTTTTTGGGAAAAGTATTTGTTGCACCGACTTCTATCTTATAAATATTTGCACACAATCTAACTTTTGTGAAGAATTGTATTGACCAGCTCAAGTAAACAGCAGGATACAAGGTTGTACTGTTTGTACACAGCAAAGCTAACAGGCTAATATAAAAACAGTGTTTTATGGGCAATGACACAAATTTATGAACCAAAATGTATTTGTGTAGTTAAACATTTCAATAAAATTACATTTTATATTTAGAAAGTGGGAAATATTGGGACTAAAATTTAAGATTTTTTTTTTTTACGGTTTCCTTTCTTATTTCAAAATGATTCCACCCCAAAAACATACATATTTATTTTTTTAATTTTTTGACAGTTTATTATGTGCTGTAGATTTTTTGATTTTTTAAAATATTTTTTTAAGAAAAACTAGGGTCTGTATTTACGTTGATTTTGAAAAAGGCTGATTGTTTTTGCTTCTGGGTTGTGTTCAGTTATCTGTACGTTATTTCCAGTCTGAAGGAAACAGTTAAAGGATTTAAACAGAAAACAAACACTGTTAAAGGCATTGCTTTATTGTGAATTCTGTAACCATATTATACCATTACAGAATAAAACACAGACTGAAAGTCACCATGCTTTTAAGGTCTGGTTTTCTAATGGGAATTAAAAGATATTGGACACCACTATAGATCTAATTTTTGGCGATGTTTGACTCATGTTACTGTGGCAACAATGGCAAAACCTTCAGCTTAAAATATATAAATATTTTTATATTTGGGTATTCTATATATGCAACTTCTATTTTCTACAAACATTTCTTTCCTCATTGCAGCCAAAATGTACAGCTTTAAACGCAGTGAACTGAATATATTTTAAGCTTGTTTAGATGTTCATTTTTATGTTTTTCTGACATTAAACTAAAGCTTAAAATTCTTCTTCTTCATTCTCTAGATATGGCAACTGAATAGTCTTATTATCTTGGCCTTCTTTTGATGGCAAGTTTATCACGAGGTAACAGAAGCAGCTTCTCAGCTATGCTTATCAGATATGAGCAGAGTCATCCCAGCACGCCTAGATGTCATCTTGAAAACTGCAGTAACTGATTAAAGATGAAAATGTCAAATGGAAAACAATGATGGCTTGCGGTCTTCAGCAGTTACATCCGCCATAATGTTTTATATGGTTTCATCTCATCTCTGCGTGGATGTCACTGCTGCCACAGAGAAGTTATGCATGCTGTACATGCACTGGTGGACAAAAAAAATGAGAATTTACCAAAAACTCAAGGCGAAAGGAAGTTCCGAAGTGGAAAAAGTATACAGTCATTAAATTTTATCAACCATACATCAACTTAATCATGTATAATTAAAGAACAACACAGTCTCACCAGGTCTTCCTATATCTGTAGTGCAGAAGTGACAGAAAAATAGAATGCATAGTAATTTGAACAACACAAGAAGGACTAAGACTAAACACTAAATGATTATCATGGGTCATTGCAGCTGTGTGTGACAGCAGAGCCAAAACTCTCAAAGACAAAATATGAGTCTGCTACAACTGTACTCATAGGAAAGGTTATAGAATGGCTCAGACTAATATTTCCACCACACATGGAACCAAGAAGAAGGATTTACGACGACTGCAGGACTCCCTAAAGCCAGAACTAGTGTTGTCATGGCAACATAGCCATAAAAGGCTGTAAAGAAACACAGTCATAAACTTTTGCTACACTCCTTTTGTTGCAGACTCACGTTCTGCAGGAGGAGAAAAAGTGCTTTGGCTTTCAGGAAGATTAAAACGATGTGACTTTGTGTTATTTTCAGAACCAGCGATAGTAATGATTTTTACTGCATTTAACAGCTGTCAATGAAAACACTGACACTTCACATTGAACTGTGTAATGATCCTGCTGGAAAAATAGTGCTCTATGTTGGTCTTTAATTTATAGGCTGAATCCTGACCTTCAGTGGATGTGACATTTTTTGAGGACCCACATCTGAGATCAAGTGAACCTTGAGCTATATCCAGTTGCCTCTTCTTTCTAGTCTTTGCAGTTATTTTCTGTCCATGTTGTGTTTGTCGCTGTATAGTGGAAATGGGGTTGTGATGGGTCGACTAAACTAAGCACATAAACTGGGTAAAAACTATGACAATGATAGTGAGATAAAGCTGGAGCTTTAAGTAGCAATGGAATCTGTAATTATGGCTTATTGTGTCAAGAAATCAGCTACGGGTTTATACACAGCCTGAAATAAAATAAATCCAGCAGATTCACTGACTATTCATCCATTTAAGGCTAAGTTGTTGTCAGGCATCAGAACAACCTTGTTTCTCATGTCAACTAAATGTTTGAAGTGGGTGTTTTTTATGTTCAGAGGCTCTGATGTGGTAATGGTTCAGGATCCATTAGTTTTGACGCTTTGATTGTGAGATTATAGCCTACACCTCTATATACTGGATTTTCTGGGGGTTACCAAAAAGGTGTGTATGTGACTTCTTATTGTGATGTTATTTCCCATTTAAATGTGCCAATCACAGCTGTGGAATGTGGATGAAAATAAAACCCCAAATCAAGCTTCCAGCAGCTACTTATCTCCACAGGCGGCCTTAAAGTTGCCTGCTTGACATTATTTTGTCATCACAACTGATGGCTGCAGCTGCTGCACTTATGATTTTTGCCTTTATCTCTACTGTTTATGTACAGGTGCAGATATAAAGCTGTAATTTTCCTCTTTGAAAAAGCATAATTTTCCTCTTTAAAAAGGCATATGTGTGATATGATATGAATAGTCCTGAAGGCATAGAAGTAGCACATAGTCTCTGCAAAGCCAGATGAAAGTCACTAAGAAGCTGATATATGGTCTTGGATGCAGACCGGTTGGCGTCTAGGAGAGTAGAAGAACTCCCCGAGTACTGTATGGGCAAGTGAGGATGTTGTGGGGAATAAACAAAACTCGCAATATAGGACCAAATGTAAGATGGTAGGACATGTTTGACGTATGGGAAGAGTGCATGGACAACCTTGAGCTCCAAATATGATCAAGTAGAACAGGTTCACTGCTAGGGATGGGAATCTTTAAGAATTTAGAAATTCTGGCTCCATTATCGATAACTCCTATTGATTCGGTTGATTATCGGTTCTCTTATTGATTCTCATCCAGTTATATATAGTGCAGTTCAAATGGACATTGTGACATAAAAAACAATCACAATAATCAACTTTTGCACATTCTTTGTGCAGAAAAAAGTTTTGGCGTGTTGGAGGTCAAAGCTCTGCAAATGTTGCAACCAAGAGCCAACCATCTCACTTTCGCATCGACTCCCACGGAGAACTAAGATTCGTTGCAGTTCCTCGACTCAGATGATAGCTCCAAAAAGGAGTCAGTCTCCAATGACTCCCGTGTTAAAATGTCCAACTTTAGAGCAGAAATAAAACAAAAACTGACAACTTTTTTTGTACCACACTAGGAGAGTTTATATCAAGCAATAAATGCCTTTATAATACAATTGATACAGTCTATGGGTTTTGCTAAAGGAGCCGGGAGCAAAGTTACCTGTGATCGACGTGCAGTGGTCGTGTTCCCTGAGGGTTTGCCGAGCAACAGGCTGAGCAAACGGGCTTCAAAAGCGGTCTTCAGAAACCAGTAGGTCACGTGAAATGTTGGAAACATTCTGAGCCAAACTATGAAGCATGTACAAGACGTCGTCATTGTATTGTGTCAGACATTAGCAGAACCTTAAAACAGGATTGTTGGCCAGGCTGATTAACGACTCCTGTGTTTACCTAACTCGGTGCTAGTTTAACTTGAAGTTTAAATACATAGAAATGTGCTTGAATGAATATTCTAATCATTCACAATAAATCTCAAACTCATGTATGAAACTTTGCCTTTTGTTTTAAAGGCTTTTAAGTCTTATGTAGTTTTTGAAAACAAAAACTGTGAAGGGACGTTGGGTAAAGTGCACATTTTCGACAAAATTAACATATTAAAGCTGCTTTACACAACTTAGCTTAAAAGAAACCCCTTTGAAAATACTGGAGTTGGACTTTCTGAATATAGTGGATCGAGTTACAAGCGTATAAAAGAAAATTTATGGTGAGTGGATTATGTGGCATTATTGTCTTCAAAATGGTGAGAACATCCTCATTAAGTTTAATTTCTTCTTACAAACAAGCTGTTTTTCCATTTGACTAAATCACATCTCTATCCAATAACATTCTTTTTCCAGATAATCTGCTCTGAAAAACATGTCTTGGTGTAGTTGATTTCTCATGATTACTGTTCAACTGAGATTAAAACGCTTGGCCAGTGCTTACTGGTTACCAAGGTGACTAAAATGTATTTATTTCAGATTTACGACACACTGCATTTGTGACACAGAGCTACAGGAAAGCAATGTTCCAGTCTTGTGCAGATGACATGTCCACTAATTTTTTGGCTTTTAAATGAATCTCAATGCAAAATAAAACCACTAGCCGTCACTAGATGGCAGTGCGCACCAACAAAATAAAAGAACGGCACGTCCAGACCAACTAAGGAAAGCTTATACGTTTTCTTTGAATATGATTTATTAATTAATTTATTGTTTGTTTTATTTGATTAAGTTCACTTCTTGTAATAAACTGAGTTAACAGTTAATACGTTTAAACAAAGATAATCACACACTTTTGTTATCCATCAACACAAAACGCTGCCGGCGATTTGAAGGACGCAGCAGGCATCTCGCCTGAAGCCGTTCAGACCCGCAGCTGAGACCCTGACGATCCTGCGTTACTGCTACTCCATCTGTGGCGGATAATCTGTAACTTCAGAGGTCTTAAACCCGCCTCAGAAAACATATGAGAAGTGTAGAGGGAAACCAAGCAGAAGCTATGATCGAAGAGTTAAAGCATTTATTTATTTTGTTTGTTTGTTTTAAAAAAAAAAAAAAAATCTCAAATGTATTTGAAGTCCACAAATTTCACAAGTTTGTTTTCAACACAGCTTTTATAAATTTGCCTTCGGTATCTAATAAAGTAGTACAAAGAAATGCATTATTCTGTTATGTAACACATCTCAGAGTGCATTTTAAAATAAAACCGAATCCAAGATGCCATCAACAAAGAGTTTAAAGTGAATATCCTCATCTTTTGCTTTTCTTAAAAGATCAATGTAAATCCATTCTCTTTATTTCTGTCAGTGTTTTGTCTCATCCGTTTGCAGCTAAATCTATTTTTATCTGCTGGGTTCTAAGATAAAAAAGAAAAGAAAAAACAGATTAAGAGTTCAATAATTTTTGTAATAATCTTTTTTTTTCTGTTCCCATTTCAAGCAGAAGTTGTGGGGGGCAGCTGTGGTTCATATTCAGTCTCCTGACCTCATGGTCCATATGATGGTGTATATTTAATCGCCAGGATGTACTCTGTGAATGTTTAGTGTGAATGTGGTTTGAGTTGTCAGAGTTTGAGCGAAGGCATTCAGACTAATGGAGCAATCACTCAAACCCTGATTTATTTATTTATTTTTTAAATAAATCTGTTATATATGAATAGACCCTAAAATGAGAGCGCCATGTGAGGACTCAGTTCTTTAAATTTCTTTGCTTGTTATAGATATCTGTCATTGAGTTTTATAGCTTTCACTGCAGACAGTTTAAGTAGATAAAGTTCTGGCGCAGACTAACTACTCATGAGTGTTCTGAAAATGCATATTTAAGTTGAAAACTCAGGTCAGCAATTGCCAAAATCCACAAGTATCATTAGTGATGGCTATGCTCTATGAAATTCATTCAGCTGCTAATCTGTGCAGTTGCAACTGAGCCTGAGGCATTATTGATGTTAATAAAGCAACATGTGCTTCAAGTTAAAATGACTGCCAGGAAAAAAAAAAAAGTCAAAATGCCAACTATAAAAAAGGTATTTTAATTTCCAGTCTTGCCTTGGTTAATTCCCTGGCTCTCAAATAAATGCTCATCCAAGTCGGCATCTTTACCACGGCAGGTGCAGCTGGCTGCAGCCGGCATTTAGTTCAGATTTAGAGTACGTTTGTGTTTTGGGTCAAACTGAACTGCCATTAACCCTGCAGCAATCGCTCAAACTGTAATGAGAGGGAACGGAGCCAAAGGGTTTAAACCAGATTTAAAAATGGCAACTCTTTCAAAGCACTATCCTTAAATTAACTTCCTGTAAGAGTAGAGATCTGCAGGATGCATGTGATTTAAAAAAGGGCTTCTTATAATCCATAAACATCCCTCCTCCTGTGGCTTTGAATTCAGAAAGAGATGTAGAACAGAAGCAACATGCACTTCATACTTATTTCTCACTTTTTACTTCTCAACCTTTGTTGTTCAGTGACAGTTTAAGACACATACTGAGTTTTTACTTTTACTTGTCAGCCTTGGCCATTTCTTAAATCCACTAATTTCCATTTAACATTTGCTCTCAACCTATCTTCAGCTTGATAAATTATTAAAAAATGTTTTTTTTTGTCTTTCATTTTGGCATCATGAGTGTCATACTCGCTGGACACTCTCAGGCTTCATGGAGCAGCTTCTCTGTTTCCCAAATCCCAAACTCCAAAGCTGTATTTGGCCCAAATATGACCCACATCAACAGTTTTATTTGGTTCACAACAGGCCTTTTAGATTAAAAAGGTGTTGACTAAGGTTGAGGATCTCTGCCAGTTATCCAACCGAGATGGCCCAAGTTGGATTTTTCTTTGCACGACCCAACAGCACCCATGTTTAAGTGAGCTTGTAATACTTAGGCCACATGTGGCCCATTCAGCACATGCCAGAATAAGGATCAGGCCCAGTTTGTCTTATTCTAGCCGTGTAATTTAGTCAGAAGTGCCACAATCAGCCCAGATTAGGTCTAAATATGTCTGAGGTCCAGTATTTCCTCCAGTTAAACTTCAGCAGTCTACATAATCTGCTCTCACAGGATGGCAGATCACCATGTCCAGTCTTTGGTCAGCAGTGTGTGTCATTCAGGGCTGAAGTACTGGAGGGAATGGAGGTGAGTATTTAGGGGCACGAGAGCTGCTACTTCTCTCTAAGCTCTCTCAGACATCAGCAGCGGGATAAAATGACCTGCTCCTCTGTCACTTTCTGCTCCTCTTGAGACAGCCAGATGTGCTCTGCCATGGCTCTTCAGAACGGCTGAATTTCAGCTGTGAAGACATGAACATCCTCTGCTTTTAAGTCTACAGCTTTCTTGTGGAGCTTTTGAGTCCTATGATGTTTTGCCTGATTTATCTGTGTTTCAACCTCTGCTTTCCAAAACTAAGATTCTTTCTGTCAAATTGTTATTTTTGTGATGTTAAACAACTTCTGCTATTAATGTGGCATAGCAGAATGTCTTGCAGAAAAGCTCAGGTTTATTATGCACATCCGCTTTTCCAGGCAGCTTATGTTGAGTCTCGCAGTAGCAGTTCAAGGCACTTCAGTGCTTTCATTGTAGACTTAATGCATGTGTCACAGGAAGTTTTTTTTTTTCAGCTTTAGGAATCATTTTGTAGGGAAGGAGTGACCTACATATCAAACCTTCTATAGAAGGTTCTTTGCATGATGGGCACTCACAAAGCATGTTGCAGTCCTATTGCGGCTGTTTGGTAGAGGCTGTGCGTACATGGTAGAGTGACTGAAGGGTCACTCTACCAGAGTGTCCCACAGATAGTAGCATTCTTACATGATATTGATCCTATACTGTAGCTGTTTACGCAGGTAAATCATCAGCTTTACTCTCAATGAAAGGATGGAAATAACTAATCATCTTCTTTATTTTCATCTACTTATAAGTGATGTTGCCTTATTTCTTTTTGCAAAAAAAAAACAAAAAGAAACAAAACAGTTTTCTGGATATCTCTTTGGTCAAATTTGTTAGGATGATTTAATGACCTATGGTAGAGTCATATCCCAGTTGTTTTTGGTATCATCTGGTCATGAACAACCTCATTCCTCTATTCCTGTTTTCACACCAGTTCAGTTTGAGTCAGTGGTTCACATCCCAAAGCAAAGATAGGGTGACCAGGAACCGAGGCTATGAAGCATAGAGGTGTGTCGTACAGTTCCACTATCAGGTCCTATTGGTGACTGGGTTGAATATGCAAACTGACTGCAGCCAATGTCATTTGTGCTTCTTAATTACTTTGAGATAAACAAATTGGTATCAAAATTCCTTCTGTGATCCAATAGGAGGCTGGTAACATAAATGTTAGCACACAGTTGAAAACAGAGCGGTAACAAATCCTTGGATCTCTACTGGAAGGGTGGGAAACCATGCCTCTAAAAGATATTTCTGTAGTCTCTTGATGCTGTTGGAAAGTACTGTTTATTTTGGCATTCATAGTTTTAGCACCCTGCTGTGCTTGAATTTTGAGTTTTGTTATCTACAACAACTTAAAAGAGCTCACTGGGATCCTCTGTGATTGATCATGTGCAGCCCAAAAAAGTGTAACTGTACCAAATAACAGAGGATTAAAAGGGACTGCTTGTTTTTAAGAGACTTTGTAGTAAAATGGCCTGTCAACCACGCTTCGAATGTACCATAGACCAAAATACATGCCTACGCATGGGAATTTCAAAGAAAGGGTGCAGAAAAGTTCCAGAGTTCCAGTGAGTTCATGTATATAGACATGGAAACCGTGTAAGAAGCTTAATGTGTTGGTTTGCAAACTTCCTGAGTTAGTCCTTATATACTTAACGTTCAGTGGACAAGAGTGCAACCACCCTGGAGGCAGACCAGGACAGATAGGTAATACATATTTCTGTATTGATTTGCATTCTCTCTTGTGAGACAAGTGCACGCAAACAATGCAAGCAAAATTCATCACATGGTATTTAAGAACCATAGATCTCCCTCACTTTTAGTTCAGGTCATTTACTTTGACTTATGACTTACACATATTTAAGAAGCAATGGTAGAGTTTGGAGTTAGAAGAAACATCTTTACATTGCTCCAGTGCTTCAAACCACCAGCACAGTGTTACAGAATTTCTTTAGGACTAAAGCCTGCCTCCATGTGGGTCTTGGTGAAGTCTTTTATAGTTTGCACCAAGTTACAACCCTTTTCATTTTGGTTGTGTCTATGACATCTCGATAATTAATGTAATTTTCTTCAGTCATTCACGGTCTTGGGATGAACTCAAATGACTTCATACAATCGTCAAAATGCAAAAACATTCAGTCCTCACTCGAAGTGTATAATAATAATAAAAATAAAACTGTTAAACATTTGCATTTTTGCGTTGTTGTTGTTATGGATGAACAGGGGTGTACAGACACTGGTACGTAGCTCAAAGGGCTGCTGGGATAAATGCAGGCTCACAAAGATTCCAGCATAGCTGTTGATTAACTTCTAACAAGAATATAGAAAACGTTAAAATTACTTTAATGACAAATGCTAAAACCATAGTATAGTCAAGATGGATAGTTTGCCTTGTTTCTATGGGAGGGAAAGAAAAAAGAGAAGAGAGAAATGGTTGCAGTGTTTGACCAGACACCCATGCAAAGTGAAATACTGTTGAGATATTTAATTTTGTCTGTTGTTTTTTTTTCTTTTTTTTCCTTTTTCAGGCCTATTACCACAGGGTGGGTAAGAGGGTGGGCCTTCACGCCATTTTAAACTCATCCATCACACTCGCACAGAAACCGGGCTTCAGTCATTTTGGTCTGTCTGTCTTATTCATGAATGACATTAATAACCTCTCTGCCTGTGTGTGAAACCCAGATTTTTTAATGACCTTTGTGATACATTGTGGATTTATAGCGACATTGACACCTCTAATGCATTAATAATGGCCTTGCTGTAATTTTGTTTTTTTAATATATTTTTTAAACAGGATTACTTAGGTCAGATGGCACTTCTGCAAACCTGGGTGGCTACTGAACACATCAGCACCGAGTGACTAAAGATGGATGTAAGAAAAAAAAAATCACTAATTTAGTGAATGTTTGGATTTGTTTTTCTCTTTGTTATTTTTTATTTATTTATATAACTTTCTTAAGCTCCTGCAGAAGTAGTAAAATAAGTTGAGACACTAGATTTTGTAGAAATATGTAATATTTTCTATGTAAATAAAAAAATATATATAAAGTTAGCTGTGCTAGCTTAACTTAGCATTGATACAGGAAATAATGAAAAAAATACACTTCTGATGCATCTATTAATTGCTATATCGAAATATCAGAATCTCTGAAGCACAATTTACAATTGTATTATAATTCACATCACATATTTATGTCACAATCTAAGGATTCTGTTGGGTTTGGGTTTAGTTAATGCCCTGTTATATTTTTAAATTTGTTTCCTTTTGTATTACTTCTTGTTTGACTTTCTTGGTTTCAGTCTTCCCTGATTGCTTGCACCTGTGTCTCATCAGCTCTGTCTGTATATTGTCTTGGCTTTTAATTCAGTTCAATACAATTCAGTGTTATTTATATAGCCTCTTTTACAATACAGGTTGTCTTTAGGCACTTGCCAATGACCCAGAGAATAACCCCAGAGCAATTATTATATACACTATGGCAAATAAAAACTCCCTTAGTGGCAGGGCAGAGGGTAGGGGACTAGAAAAAAAAAAACAATCCAGAAGGATAATAAAAAAAATGCGTGCAAGACTTAAAGTGCACTATAAGTCAGAAGTACCACTTCCAGATATACAAAAGATACCTCTTCCCCTTGATTTCCCCTGCAGAGGGGGTTGTGCCAGTTGCATGTGGTAAAAAGGATCCACGCGTATGTGATTGGGGACAAACTCAGCTACATGCCTCTACCAAACATTGCCACTCAAACTATTCACCAGTGATGTGCTGAGGGTTCAGAGTGCACTTTGGGTAATCCAGGAAATATTATACGATGTGCGCATGGAAGCTTGAATCAATGGCATCTGAAGCCTCGCCGGCGGGACGTTCCAAATGACTGTTTCAGGAAGCGTTTTATAAATTGGCGCACCATTGGAAATGCATCAGACAATGAAACACAATGGAGGTCCTCTGCATTTTGTGGTTTTTCTGTACCAATTGTGACTGTTCTTTGCTTGTTAAGACTAATATCTGTATTGCAAGACAGAGCAAAAAAAAAAAAAAAAAAAAATCAAAACAAAAAAACTTTAGCGTACAATAGATTAATCTTCCTGGAAAATGCTGCTAACCAAAATTATGAAGATTATATCAGGGATAAAAAAAATATACTGTATACTGCTTACCCATTCCTCTTATTATGATTTGTTTCTTACCTAAGATGAAGTTTCTGTTGTATACCAAGGAACCTGGATACAACAATGACAACACTTCATCTATGCTGAGGCATTACTGAACCCTGCATTCAAAAACAAAGATGATGGATGTGCACCAAGCTCAGGAGAGCCTTTTGAAAAAGTAAGATAGTATGAAATGACACGATCTTTAAAATTGTATTTTTAATATTGAACAACTTTTTACTGTGTTCTCAAGGATACAAGTGTATTGTACTCATAAACATAATTATAACTGTATAATTATTATACATTATACTAATGTATTTTTTCAGAAAAGAAGAATGCTGTTGTCAATTTGATTATAGAGGGTATTCAGCCATTTAGCACTGTGTAGGTCCAAGGCATCCAGACGTTTGTGAAAGCACCGAACCCTAACTATGTTCTCCACTGAAGGAAGCTGTGTATTGTTAAGGTGGGAATTTCTTACTTTTCAAGTCACCGATTTTCTTTTATTTATTATGTTATTGCTCACTAGATTTTATTTTTCATGTCAAATATTTTCTTTTAAAAATATTTTTTGTTCACTCCCTGTTATTTTGTTCTATCCCACTGTTCTGTGTTTTAGTATTACTGTATATTGAATTTTGGGCTTCTGTTACATTGTTTTTTGGTCATTTTCCAGTTGTGTATTGATTCCTTATTCCTCACGTTCTTGCATGTATTAGTGTATTTTTATCTTCATTTTACATTACAAATGTAGCCAATAATTTGTTTAGTTTCATTTAGCCAACCATGTGTTTGGAACAAAGGGAATGTGTAAGAGACCAAAGGAAACAAGATGAAGGTTGAGGGTTGTAGCTTTTTCTCTTTCAGGAAATACCGCTGCCGGATTGGACCAAGATGTGGCGGGACTGGATTGGTCAAAGGGACACGCCTCCAGAACCAGCCGACTATGGAAGTCTAAACCAGGCCCTCTCCACCAATAGCTGCACATTTCAATTTCAATTTTATTTTATAGCATCTATTACAACACAGGTTTCTAGGCACTTTCCAGAGACCCAGAGCATGACCCCCGGGCAATTATGAACACGTAGTCAAACATTCTTTAAAACAAATTCCTGACAATTTGAAAGCATATAAATGAGAAAAAAAGCAAAAGCAAAAACTGTTGTCTGTCCATTAGATTCTAAAATCCATGGTGGAGACCACGTACAAGGAAGCAAAGCTTCCTTGTAAGGTCATTTGCAGTCAACCTTGGAGTGTCACCTATGTTACTATAGCTGTCACCACTTTATAGATGACAGTTTGTCCCTAAGTTCACTTGTTGTTGGGGAACTGCATCTCCCTCGGGCCCATACAGCTAAAAATCTGGCGTGAGTCAAAAATTCACTCATGGTAAGATAAGATGTAATTTATTCATCCTCAAATGAGAAGATTTAGATGTAACCAGCAGCACACAAGAGGTGGAGACTAGCTGGCATTGTACTGGAACAACACTTGCCAAATGCTGAAAAGAGCATTTAACCTCAGAAAACTTCTGGGAGCAGCTTTGGCTGGTCTAAGCACAGACAGACATCAGCCAACTCTCATTGGAAGAGTATGGCTTTAATGCTGGTGTTTACGGGTTCTCGCTCCATTTAAAGATGCCACTGTGGAGCGTTCAGATGATAAGAGGGTTTCTTGCTCCAAGGTGATTCCACTTCTTTTTATGTTTGACCATTTACTAGAGGGAGAAATGGGAAATACCACAAATCCAGTGAGCACATCCATGGCTGACCATGAGAGGAGGCAGTTAACTGCTGTTTTGCTGTGCGGCACAACAGCTTACCGCTAACAAGGTGGAAGCAGCCACATCGCCTGCTTGTGTCGCGGAGGCTGGAATACATCACTCACTAAATTGAGTCTTCCAGTGTGCGTGTATCCTGCAACAAAGAAAGCAGTCCAGTTAAGTGGCCTAGTTGAATTATGATAGCTCGACTAAACTGTGCATGTAAATGTGACTGAATCAGAATCACAATCATGCAGGCCTCATTAATCCCCTGGGGGGGGATTCCCTCTTCATTACAGTCATGAAGGAGAGCAAAGACTCTCCAGCCATCATCTTCAGACATTTGACATTAATACACTGTCAACCGTAATTGCTTTCTTCATGGGGCTGTCTGGGGGAAATGGAAGAGCCCTTAGACTGAAACAACTCTGTTCAGACAAGTGGACCCCTGGTCCCCTGGAGTACCAAAAACTCCTTGTAGGGGAGATTACATACAATATTTTTACAAAAGAACATCTCTGGGTTGCCCAAGGGAATCTTACAATGATTACATATGAAGGGTATGGTGATTATTTTGCACCAACACCTCTTCAAGCATGACTCTGATGGGGTAGGTATTAGCTGATAGGATATTTTGTGTTATATGTCACTATAAACCCAAATTTTGAGACATTTTGTTTTAGCCATCCAGCTGATGAGACGACATGGTTACTATG